>PVLC010000866.1:63222-171590 GCA_004027655.1 Graphiurus murinus
CTGGGGATGGAACTCAGGGGTATTCTACCTCTGAGCTATTCCCCCAGCCCTATTTTTTTATTCTTTATTTTGAAACAGGGTCTCACTAAGTTGTGGAGGACCTCACTAGGTAGCTGAGGCTGGCCTCGAACCCAGATCCTCCAGTCTCAGTCTCCCAAATGCTGGGATTACAAGCATGCACCACCATGCCCAGCTTTGGCTTTTTTTTTTTTTTTTTTTTCCTGTGGTGCTAGGGATTGAACCCAGGGGCATTCTACCTCTGAGTTATGCTCCCAGACCTATTTTATTTATTTTTTTTTTTTGCAGTACTGGGGATTGAGCCTAGGGGCATTCTACCTCCGAGCTACATCCCCAGCCCTATTTTGTATTCTTTATTTTGAAACAGGGTCTCACTAAGTTGCAGAGTGCCTCACTAGGTAGCTGAGGCTGGCCTCGAACCTTCGATTCTCCAGTGTCAGCCTCCCAAGTACTGGGATGACAAGTGTGCACCAGCTCGCCCAGCTTAGCTCACCACCTTTCCATCTTCCCATTTCTCGGCCCTGTGCTGGTCACAGTGAGGAGGGTGGGGTCCAGGAAGGGGCAGGGTGCCGGACCTGCCGGTGGGGTGTGGGGCTTCCCTTCCCAGCTCTCCCGTCCATTTGCTGGAGTCAGCCTGGTTATCATGGCCTCTGTCGGTGGTGTGTGTTCCTGGCCCCTGTCTGAGGAAGGAGCCCTGGGGCCGGGGCCGGGAGGTGGAGCCGGGGGAGTCAGAGCACGGCCATACAGAAGGACGGTGTGCCTGCCCCTGAGGCCTGGCTTCTCTGGACCCCGGTGCTGGGTGGATGCTGCATCTGCAACCCCACTTCACAGATGAGGAAACCAAGGTTCTGGGAGGGAGAGACTCTTGGTCGCACAGTCAGGCCTCACACTGAGCTCTGACCCAGAGACTCCACCTGTGTAAGACTCTTGGGGCCGCAGGCGTGGAGGACTGCGGGCGGCTAGATCACCCCGTGGCTCCTGAGTTGACTGATCAGTGGATCGATGGATAGACTGCCGGTCACCCTCATCAGCACCCCACTCGCTTCCCCCTGGGGCCCCACTTGGAAGGGTGTTTAGGGCCATCTTTTGGTGTCTGTATTTTTCAGAGAGCAAAGTCCTGCAGCAAGTATTTTAATCAGTATCAGCAGTGTGCAAAGGGTTTTTTTTGTGGTACTAGGGATGGAACCGGGTGACACTCCCAGCCCTGTTTTATCTTTTGTTTGGAAACAGGCTCTCAGTAAGTTTCTGAGAGCCTAAGTTGCTGAGGCTGGCCACGAACCTGCAATCTTCCTGTCTCAGCCTCCCAAGACCTGGGATTACGCACATGCGCCACTATACCCAGCTAAAGGTTTCGGACTCTCAGGACTCCTTTGCATTCTGAATTGTTGAGGACCCCAGAGATCTTTAGTTTAGGAGTGTTTGTACCCAAGGCTGCTGGTGCTGGAGCTGGTTCAGACCAGCTTCACCAGAGTCAGCTGTTAAATCTCCAGTAATTTTGTGAGCTGGTTGTTGAACACAGCCATTATTAAAATCAAATTAAACTAATTACATATGTAAAACATACAAATTACATAAAAAACAAAGGTAATCAACACTCAAGACATGTCACTTTCTAATTATTTACATCCTGCTGTTATCTCTGCCCTTGTCTGGATACAATTATAATGTGTCTGCTTGGTGGGAATCCTACATGCCACTGCTTATCTTTTCCCAGCTCAGCGTTCAGTGATCTCAGCTCTCTCGTTGATGACTTGGAGTTAGCTTCGGCAGGAATAGTTACACCTCGGAAATGGCAGATGCCACACCTCTGAGCTCCCCTCACAGTGCCAATTGTCAAATCCTGCTCCGTGCACCTCAGTTATTACCGTTTCATGCTTAACCACATTGGAAATCCAAAGGGGTAATTTGAGACTATCTTGTTAAAATGATAAACTATATGTTAACATAACACTTCTATTCACATTTTATGGAAAATAAACTGTACTCGTTCAGAAAAAAAAAATTCAGTGAGAAACAGTGCCATATTTTACATTTTTGCAAACTTCTCCAAGCGTCTGTCTGGCGTGTAAGAGACAGGTGGGTTCTCCAAGCCGCCTCTGCGCCTCTGCGTGCCCTGTATCACGATGTGTAGTTTTGGTTGAGGTGTTTGAAGCACGCCGGCTCACACAGACATGCCTTCTCATAGAGCTGGGGATGCTTTCCTCCACGCCGAACTCAGCTGGACCACTGGCGGCTTCTTAGAGGGGTTGCAGTGGGCATTTTGTATGTTGTCACAGTGAAATCCATGGGTCTGGTTTTCACCTGGAACGACCCTTCCCTATGCCTGCTTTCGGAATGTATGTCTGGTCACCTGGAAAATGTTGGTTCACTGCATTATCCAGATTTTCCAAAGTTGACACATTTCATTACATGTTATCCAAAAATCACATTAGCATCGGGCTGATCTCCGGAACAAAGCCTTCACGCATCTGGAAGCTCTCAGGCTCACAGCGGTGGACGCAGTTTTACAAAGTGCTAATTTTCACTTTCGCTTGAATTTTGTCATTGGCAGTAGGGCCTGTGGCTTCCCTGCTTTCTAAGCGGCAGGCTTACTTCTTTCCCGTTTTTTGTTGTTGTTTTGAGATGGGGTCTCGCTATGTTGCCAGGCTGGCCTTAACCCCTAGGCTTAAGCCATCCTCCTGCCTCAGCCTCCTGAGCACCGGGGGCCACAGGTGCTCACTACCATGCCTGGCTCACTTTGTGTATTTTGGAGAAAACATCTGCCAGATACCCGAGCTGGCACAACCACGGTTCTGCCGTTGGGTAAGATGGCGTTCTGCAGTGTCCACGTGCTGTGCAGCTAGCTTAGCTCCCAGCTCTGTCCTCCTCACCTCCCATGGCCAGGCAGCTAAACAGGGACTTTCTGTTTCTTCATGCAGAATATTGGCAAGATGAACCCAGAGTTGAGGTTCAATACAATAGTCATTTTCAGCCGGGCGTGGTGGCGCACGCTTGTAATCCCAGTACTTGGGAGGCTGAGACAGAAGGATCGAAGTTTCACGGCCAGCCTCAGCTACTTAGTGAGACCCTGTTTCAAAATAAAGAATAAAAAACAGGACTGGAGGTGTAGCTCAGAGGTAGAATGCCCCTGGGTTCAATCCCTAGCACCACACACACACACACACACACAAAGTCATTTTCACAACGTCATCAAAGGCCATCTTGGGGAAGAGGCCTTTTCCTTGTTTAGTTCTGAGCGCGCAGAGGCCTAGCTTACAGTGCAACCCACCATCCCTGCAAAGGCCAACACGAGGGCAAAGAGGACTCCATTGTTAGGAAAAAGGGTTAGACTGCGTGGGCCCCGGAAGGTTCTAGGGACTCGGGGTTCCACGGGCCACACTCTGGGAAACCGTGCTTTGCGGCCCGGCAGCGGCTTCCTCTCATTCTACTTTCTTCACTCAGCGCTCTCCTAAGTTCTCTCCCTTCCCATGCTGGCCACACTTTCTTCTTGCTGCTACTGCTGGGTGCTCCACATGTGCACCCCCGACCTGGTGGTCCCCAGGGTGGCCGCGAATACCTTCCCCCGAGTCCCCTGGGGGCCCGGAGCCGGCTTTCTCCCAGCTGCACATGGGAGCTCAGCCCGGCGGCCTCACCTGCCTCCACCAAAGCCCGCCCTGCCTGGAACTCGGTGAGGAGGGCGGGCTCTGCTTCCTCTGGGAGGCGGTCTTGGGCCTGCCGCCCCCTTCCTGCATGGTGTCGGGCCAGGGCGGTGAGTTCTTGGCTGATGTGTGCAGCCAGCCGGGCTTGGCACTGGGGACCTGCGGCTGAGCCTGGCGCTTGGGACCGCAGCTGGGCTCCGCCGGCTCGACCAGCTCCCTCGTGGTGACTGAGCTTGTCTGGACCTGCGGCTGTGTTCTCTGCACAGTTCTGTGTTCTCTGCGCCGACTGAGTCCAGGGTGGGTAGCAGGGCCTCCCCGAAGGGCCTTGGGCTGGGAGGCAGGGAGGGCTACAGGCCGCTGGTGGCTCCTGGGAGAGGGCCCACCGTGCCCAGGGGGCCCTGCCCTGCCCTGCCTCCTCAGTACTCTCTGTACTTTGAGACCGACTCCCAGCCTGGACGCCATGGTCAGGGGTAGAGGAGAATAGGAATGAGGGCTCATACGGGCGTGAGCTCTGGGAGGCCCAGCTGGAGTGGAGCCTCTCAGGGGCCTGTGAGGAGCTGGATGACGTGGGCAGGGACAGAATGGGGCACCTTGGCGGCCAGGCCAGGATTGAGGAGGGCGGTGGGGGCCAGGCGGGCAGGCTTCTTGCTTTCCAGGTACGAAAGAGGGTGAGTCTTGGGGCAGCAGGTCTAGGGGGCGTTGGGCACGGGGCACAGCTGGCTGTGTCCTAGATCAGCCGCACCGCCAGCTAGGGAGGCAGGGGTGGTGCCCTCTCTCGGCCTCAGTTTCTCCCTCAGACAGCAGAATTCATCTGTGGTCTGGTGTCCGGCAGGACCTGGGGCCAGGAGGGAGAGGACACTTCTCTGGCCCCCAACTCTGCCTCCATAGCCTGGGCTCCCACCTCCGCCCACGCCCCGGGGCTGGCCGAGCCAGGGGATGCCAGGCGAGGGCGTGGGGGCTCCCCTTCCTGGGCACCGATGCGGGCAGTGGGAGGCAGGAGGAGGCTGCAGGGAGAGCGGCCCGGGGCTTGCAGCGGCCTCCCTGGCACTCCAGTGTGAGCCAGCAGTCTCGGGGACGTTCAAGGGGCCCCTGCAGCCATCAGAAATGGAGGTAGCCAGTGAGCCTGCCGGGCATGGGAAGCCAGCTCAGGACCGCGGCCCCGAGCCGGGGGCAGGGGGAGAGGGGGACCCTCCCCACTGTGGGTGAGAGCAGCAGGGTGGCTGGGAGCCTGGGGCCGGTGAGGGCCACTAAGTGGGAGCCACTTCATCTCCAGGGGCTGGGGGAGGAGGCCTGGCCACCTCATGGAGGAAGGTCTGCCCGTCTGGGTGTAGACCTCACACCCCGGGCACCGCGCCAGGCTCTCGGGGACTTCCTGATTAGGTGGGGATGTGGTCAGGTGGGCCTCTCCTGGACCCGCGGGAGGTCATTAGTGAGCAGTCACCTGTGACAGTGGCCAGGTCCCGAGGGCTTGATGTTGGCATTGGTGCCAGGGTCCAGCAGAGGCCAGTGGCCTGAGTCAGAGCACCCCCCATTAGCCAAGAGATCTTGGGGACCAGCCAGAGCCCTGCGATCAGCCGAAGGAGTGGGCTCCTTCCCCTCCCAGCCCCTGGCCCACATGGTGGGCAATCCGCTCAGGCCCCCGGCCGCTCCTGCTGGCCCTGGAGCCATAGGGCCCCGTGCAGCTGGCAGCGAAGGGCAGCAGAGACGGCTGGCAGGGCTGGCAGGGCGGGGGCCAGCGGGTGCCAGGTGCACTGGGGCCCCGGCCAGCGGCTGACCTCACGGTCCTCGGCGGCCACACCTCAGCTTGTGGCGGCCGGCGTGGTGCTGTTTCCTAATTAGGCTCCACCGTGCCAGCCCAGCCAGAGCCCCACGCCGGGCCCACGCTCTGGCGGGCGTGTCGAGGCACA
Organism: Graphiurus murinus; assembly: GCA_004027655.1. Lineage (NCBI taxonomy): Eukaryota > Metazoa > Chordata > Mammalia > Rodentia > Gliridae > Graphiurus > Graphiurus murinus. The sequence continues at coordinate 68,786 of PVLC010000866.1, forward strand.
GCTCTGCTTCCACTGCAGCAGGAAGCTGACTCCCAGGCACCGGCAGGCGCGGGCGAGGACGGCGGCTGGAGCTGGCGCTGGGCTCCCCGCAGTCCAGCTGCTCAGGACAGCGTGGTGGGGAGACCCCATACCCGAGGGTGAGTCTGCGGTGGGGACCAGTGGCAAGGGGGCCCTGGGAGAGGAGGGAGGCCAGCCTGGAGCCTGCGGGCTGCCTGATGCCCACCCCCTATGCTGCTCCAAGGCCAGGACCCCAGGACTCCCCTGGACAACCCCAGCTGACCTTGGAGGAGTGTGGGCCAGGCTGGGGGGCCAGGGACTTGTGCATGTGGAGGAGGGGAGGCTTAGGGATTAGGGGGGCCCAGGAGCCCCAGCTTGAGGAGGGCCGTGAGGTACAGGGTGGGAACCTCACCGGCCGGGGCTGCTGTCAGGAGCTCGGGCCTTCCCATGCCCTGGCTACTCTTCCCGCCTGGGCAGATTTTGGCTCTGGGTGTCTGGAGGGTCCATGGATCCTGATGTCCATCTGAGGCCAGACCCAGAGGCTCTGTGCTGGGCTAAGGCCTCCTCCCTGGCCCCTGTCTGTGGCCCCCTGGGAGGGGGCCAGGAGGAAGGAAGGTCCTGAGGAAGAGGTGTCCCGGCAGGCTCTGGAAGGAGCTGGCTTGGGAAGGAGGCACCGGACAGGTAGGGGAGGTGGAAAGGAAGGTGCTGAGCAGTGGGGCTCAACAGAGCCTGGGGGATGGGGCCTCTGGGGCAGGACAAAGGCTGGTTGGAGCCTGGAGAGGTGGGGGTTTGGAGCTCAGCCAAGCAGGGCCACCCTTGGGGACGGTTGCCTGGGAGATCACAGATCCCTCTATTCACTGCAGGAGCAGAGTGGTGGCTGGAAGGGTCCTGGGCCCTGGGCCTGAGTGACCCTACAGTGAGACCACGGTGCTGGAGAAAAGGCACAGGGATGCCCTCTGCAGGCCCCAGGGGCCTCGGAGCTCCAGCATGGCCAAGGGCTGGCAGGCACCTCCAGCGCAGCCAATGGTGCTGCGGGTTCTGAGGCATCACAGAGACCTTGCTTTGCAAAGTTTGCACCTGTGAAGGTGGCCGGCTTCTGTTTTGCTTTCAATTCTGATCAAGCTTTGGGGAAAGTTCCAGCCCAGAGAAACAGTCTGGGCACTCTGGTGAGGAAGCAGGTGGCTCAGTCATGGCGCTTTGGCTTCATCTGCTACCCACCAAAGACTTAAGGTTTTGCAGCCACCCTCTGGCTTCCTGCCTGACTCCTCATCCGTGGCTATGCCCCCCTCCCTGTTGGTCTATTTATTTATAATGTGCAGTGGAGCTGGGCTGCAATCTAGTCTCCTCCAGTAGGGGTCGCCATGGTTCATTCCACCTTCCAGCAGGAGAGTTGCTCACCTGGATGGCTGGACAGACCTCCCCACTGACTCTCGCTGCCCCTCTTGCTCTCTCTAGGTATGCAATGAGCTGCAGGCCCAGACTCCATCTCAGCAAGGGTCACCAGGGGTCCTGTGAGCAGAGGGACCTCGGAGCAGCTTCCTCCTGCATCCTGCTGATGGCTAGCCCCTGCTGCTAATCCAGACCTGCTGCGTCCACCACCAGAGCCCCATCCCCCCAGGATGGCTCCCCCACCAGCCGGCGCCCCTGTCCCTCTTCCTGTGCCTGAGGACCCAGGGCTGGATGTGGACAGCTGCTGGCTTTTCCTGAGTGCCAACGTCCTGCCTGTGGGTGAGTGAGGCCTCTGTCCTGGGTGCTGTGTACTGAGAGTGTCCCCTGGAGCCCCGGGATGGTGTGGTCTGGATGTCACCTGGGGAGAAAGCTGCTCTGCCTTCTCCTCCAGAACAGGCCTCCTGTGATGGCGGGGAAGCCCGGTGCACACGTCAGGGGTGACTAGCATGCACTGCACTTCATGTGGGCAGATTCTGTTTGTCTGGACATGGCGGGAATCGTATGGCCCCCCCGGGAGAGGACTTGGGTCCACTCCTGGGTAGCTCTCTGTCCCCTGCCCGCTGGGCCCCAGCGTGGGGAGGCTTCCGGGGCAGTTGTGGGTTCTCAGGCAGTAGGGGCTGGCCCTCCCACTCCTGAGTTTCTGGTTTGCCTGGTGTTCTATGGAGGGCAGGTCTGCCGCCGCCTGCTGGGTGTGCGTGTGCCTGAGTGTGCGTGTGCTCACACCGTGCACCCCTGCGCCCCGCGGGGCCAGCTCCAGCTTGTTAATCCCACATTCTCCAGATGTGCCTGGACAGGCCTGCCCGCCCGAGGGTGGAGATGTGTCTGCTCAGCCGCACACCATCCCTGCCAGGCGCGGGCCCTGATTTCACTGCCTGCACTGGACACCAGGGAAGGAAGGGAGGCAAGTGGAGCCCCACAGAGGCCCGTCGTCCCCCGGGGAGGGCCCTTGGGGGGGAGCCAGAGGTCCAGACCCCGGTGTGACCGTCCCAGGGCCCCTCCTGCTGCTGTGCCACCTCTCTCTCACTGTCCCCCGTCACTTCCTGCTTGTGACCCCTCCCTGCGCCTGGCTTGCCAGTTCTGAGGTTGAGTGGGTCACCGGCCGGGTGCTGGGCCAGGGCGGGGGAGGAGCACCTGGTCTGGCCTGGAGGTCTTTCCAGAAGGCTCCCGAGGCAGCCCTCTGAGAGACGGGAGGTTTCCCAGCGAGAGGACAGGGACCGCTCTCCAGTCCTGGGGTCAGCCCTGTGGGCAGGACAGCTGCCTCCTGGAGGCCATCCCGGGCAGGGCAACATCTGCTGGCCATCTCCCTGGCTGTGCAGCCCCTTCTTGGTTCAGACTACCGTGGGTCCCAGTTCTTTGGGCTGGCACCCACCCTGGCCCAGGCCAGCTCAGCCTCCCAATCGTCTCTGGCCTGTGGGTGCTTGGGTGAAGGTGTCAGCAAGGTGTCCCAGGTGATGTGGGCCTGGGGTCTGCTCTGGGGCTGCCCTGGCCCATTCGGCTCCAGGCTCCTGGGTTGGGCAGCTCCAATGGAGCCCAGCTGCCTCCTCTTAGACCTCAGGCCTCAGCAGCCCGTGAGGGGCCAGGCTGCCGAGACGCAGGAGCTGGGGCGTGGCCTGCAACTCCCACCTTCCTGCTTTAGATCCTCCACTGGGGACCAGGGAGCACCGGTGGGGATGAGGGACAGGCTGCTCAGGGGAGAACGGAGCTCCCTGGCCAGGGCTGGGCAGGTGGAGAGTATGGGGCCCAGGCCCAGGACGGTGGGCAGTGGAAAGTGTATGTGGGGGGTGCTCTCCGTGATCCCACTGGCCAAAGTCTGTCCTACCCCCGTCCTGGTATATGCATGGTAATAGGTTTCCCTTAGAGCAACTCGGCCCAATTCCACAGGCCGAAAGGGCAGGGACCGTGTGAGCCGCTGGTGCGTGGGTTGGACGAGGGCGGCAGTGCTGGGGTGTGCCATGCCCCCATGCCAGAGCCTGAGGCTCAGGGCCCTGCACTGCCCCAGGCTGGCCCTCCCTGGCCCTGACCGAGCCCTCTTCCTGGTCCCTGTGTCCCTCCCCCATGCTACTGGGGTCATCAGTGGCGGAGGTGAAAAGCTGGCCTTGGACAGACACAGACCGCGGCCAGCAGGGGAAGGGCCCCTGGCTCACCTGCCTTGGGGACCTGTCCCAGCAGCCCCTGGTGCTCCCCAAGAGAGCCATTCCTGTAGGCCAGGTGGGGAGGGGTCCCACAGCCCCTCCCTTCTCTTTCCGGGGCATCAGGCAGCCGCCTTCTTTCTCTTCTCAACGTGCAGATGGCATTGAAATGGGCGAACTTCGCCCAGTGTGGTGGCGCACGCTCGTAATGCCAGTACTTGGGAGGCTGATACAGGAGGATTGCAGGTTCAAGGACAGCCTCCGCAAGTAATGAGACTCTCATCAACCTAGCGAGACCCTGTTTCCAAATAAAAATAAAAAATAGGGCTAGGGGTGTAGCTTGGAGGTAGAATGCCTCTAAGTTCAATCCCCAGTACCAAAACAAACAAAACAAAACAACAACAACAACAAAAATCAGAAAAAAAGAAAAGAAAAAAAAAAAAAAGGAATGGGTGACTTGAGGGCACCTGCCTCTTTGCTTTGCCCCGCTGCCACCTGCCTGTGGCTGGCTGCATGTGCCCCGCCCCCTGGGCTGAGTTCCCCTCTGGGCGGAGCCGGCTGCTGGGCAACGCTGCAGGGGGCGGGGCCAGTGAGCTCAGAGGCAGGGCTATTGGGCCGCTGATGCTGAGGGGCTCCTTCCATAGTGCTCCCCTCCCTGCTGCTGTGCTCAGGTGTCCGTAAAGCCTCAGGCCCTCGGAGACGGTCGGCCAGCCTCTACCCGGGTGTGCGCAGCTGGGTTTCCACTTCATTACTGGGGAGAGGGCCCAGCTGACCCAGGAGGGCCGGCGCACGGAGCGGCTGTGGATGGGGCATTCTCCAGGGACGGGCAGCATGTGTGCCAGATTCTGGCCAGTGCCCTCCTGTCCCCGGGAAATGCCCAGGGAAGAGGCTCTGGCCGGCAGGGCTGTCCTCCCGTTAGAGCTGGGGCTGCAGCCTGGGCCCTGAGGCTGGGGTGGGGGTAGGAGCGCCCTCAGGCAGGACCTGGACTCCCCAGGGGCTTCCCACTTCAAAGTGCGCTCAGATCTGGCTCCCTCTGGGCCTTCACACTAGTGCTGCTGGCCTCTCTTGTATGTTTTTGTTTTTGTTTTTTTTCCCTTGCTGTGAAAGCGAGACTGGCTCGGAGGAGTGAAAAGAAGCAAATGAGATCTGTCCACACCGTCCACACCTCTTTTGAGCCTTTGCGTGCAGGATTCTGGCTGCGCCCTGGTGGAGCTCTGCCCCCTGACCATCGGCTCCCTCCCTGGAGGAGCCCCACCTGGGGGCTCAGGACAGGTCCTCCGTTCCTTTCAACCTTTGGGTTTTCTCCTGGAGAGGCCTCTGGTGCCACCAGTGCTGTGCCAGCTGGTGCAGCGCCCTCCCTGGTCCTCGCTGGGTGGCTGGGAGGCTCTGTTCCTCCCGTTGGTGTGCGAGGGAGCCGTGCATGGATGCCTGCCTCCCCTCTGGGCCTCCGAGGCGGAGGGCTCGCTCCCTGCGCAGCGCCATTTGATGTACATCAGGCACTTTGAAGCTTCTGCCTTCAGCTTCTTGCTGGGAAGCCAGAGGAAGCGCCCGGCTGTGCAGGGCGGGGTGCCAGGGTGCTAGAGGAGCCCTGGGGAGCCCCAGCGCCTTTCCAGTGTCAGCTCTGCCTGGTGCAAGGTCAGAGGCTTTTCTAGAAGGAGGCAGGAAGCCTAGACTTACCTCCTGGGCTAGCGGCAACTGGGGAAAGTGGCCCAGCAGCGGCTGTCCGACCACAGCTGCTCGGGGGTTCCCTGAGGCTGGAGGCTGGAAGCGAGGCTGGAGGCTGGAGGTGAGGCTGGAGGCTGAAGGCAAGGCTGGATGGATGTGCGTGACCCTGAGGAGGGGTCTCAGGATCCTTGCTGCTGAACAAGGCTGGGGAGGGGCAGAGGAGGCGGTGAGCCATCTGGGGTGTGGGGTCCAGAGGCCACTGCTACAGGAGGCCTGTCCCAGTCTGGTGCAGCCACAGCCCAGGGTGGATCAGCGGGACGCCTGCGCAGTCCAGTGGGTAGTGTGTTAATCTGCTGCCTGTGGCCAGGGAAAGGGCGGCGCCCTCCTCCCCCTCCTGGGCAGCTCCCTGGCCCTGTCCTTGGGAGGATGGAGGGAGGCGCGGCCCGAGCATCGGGCTATTCCTGTCTCTGCTGTTCTGCACTCTGGGCACTGCGCTGAGTGGGCACCGGCGGCTGCCTCGTGGGCACCGCTTCTCCTAACTGGCAAGGAGTGAGGGCTGGCCTTCCTGCAGGGCAGAGAGGAGCGTGTGTGGGCAGCGTGGCCGTCTGGAGTCCCAAGACTTGGGGGGCTCTCCTGGGCCGCCGCCAGAAGCAGTGTGGGGAGCTCTGGGGGGGCAGGCTGTGCTGTGGGGGGAGTCAGTGGGTCAGGTGTGCCGCCCTGCGCACAGCCCTCCCAGGGCGCTGCTCCCCGTGTCCGGGGCCCTGAGTCAGAAGGCGGCTGGCTGGGATCGCTCCCCTGTGGGCCTGGTGCACACATGGTGCTTATTGGGTGCTGGCTCGGGGCTCTCTTTGGGGGCCTGTTTCTTTCCAGCCTCCCAGGGTCACTCTGCCTGCGTGGAGCCTCGGCAGGCTGCAGCCCCCTCTCCTCTGAGCAGAGATTCCTGTTCTGAAGAGTCAGGTTCACCCCTACCTGGGGTGCTCCCACAAGCTCCCACAAATGCCCAGCCCCAACCCAGACCCTGTGGCCAGCCCAGCTCTGCCTGGGCCGCAAACTCAGCATCATCACTGGAGCCCAACTTCAGAGCCCGCCCGGCCTCCCTGTGTGTCCCCAGGCCCAAAGCCCATGAGCCGCCGTCCGCCCACAATATCCCTTCCACCCCTGGGGCTCTCCTCTGGGTCTTGGGCCCCCACTTTGCTCCACCTGTGCAGCCTGGCTCACCGGAACCAGCTGCAGGTCGTGCATCTGGGCTGAGTGGGGTCCAGTGGTCAGAGGGCTTGCTTCCCACCATCTGCTTCCTGCCCACACACATATGCACAAATGCACACACACATGCTACACATGCACACACACATATGCACAAGTGCACACATGCCACACACACGTATACATGCAACACATGCACACCTGCGCGCTCACATACACACATGCCACACACGTACACATGCATGCGCACATGTGTACAAATGCACACACATACACATGCATACACACATATACACACACACCACACACGTACACATGCATGCACACCTGCATGCACACATACACACATGCCACACACGTACACATGCATGCGCACAGGTGTACAAATGCACACACATACACATGCATACACACATGCGCACAAATGCACACACATGCTATACACACGTACACATTCATATACACATACGCACACACATACCACACACAGGCACACACATACAGATCCAGGCACTCGCACGATGAGCTCACACCACACACACGTGTACACACATGCACGCAGCCATCTGCCTCTGTTCTAGAACTCAGTGCCAATGCCTCCTTGCTCCGGTCTCCCGGGCTCCATGATCCCGCCCTGCCTGCCTCCCTGGCGTCCCCAGCCCCTCCTCTGCCCCCAGTGGCCTCCTGGCCCTGCTGTACAGGACCCTTGCCGCGCACCCAGGGCCCCGGAGTCGGCAGCACAGCTTTCGTGGAGCGCTCGGCGGCTTGGTGGGAAGCTGGGCACTGGGCCGAGGCCTCCTCCAGGGTCATGCTGAACTCCTGGCCACCCAGCCGGCGCCCTGAGGAGGCCCGGGGGGGACTTGTCAACAGTTGTAGGATGAACGGGTGAACGGATGAGTGAATAATCAGTCGAGCAGCCGGCGCGGCTGCTGTGTGCGGGCGCCAGTTGGTTTATAAAGGAGATGCCGCCGCCGCCTGGGGCTCGGTGCGGGTGAGAAGAGGCAGGCCCCGGCTCCCAGGCAACCCCTGCTCACTGGCGCCCCCTGGTGCAGCTCTCTGAGGCTCAAGGACCTAGGGCCAGCAGGAGGCCTTGGCGCAGGGTCTCTGGGTTGGGGGGGCCCTTCTTTGCCCTCATCCCTGGTGCCCCCCACTCTGCCCCAAGCTCCCCCCAGGCAGGGGTGTGTGAACATGACCCTGAGCTCAGCCGGGGAAGGCAGCGCTGGGCTCTGGGCAGATGGTTCTCCATGGCATCTGCCCCACCCAGGGATCCAGGCTGGCCAGAGACGCTGGGACTCGGGCACACAGGTGGCCCCTGGACAGCGGCCTTCTCCCTTCTCACAGGCTCCCCGTCCTGCAAGACGCAGGTGGAAGAGTCATGCTCTGCTCACGAGAAGGACCACTAGGTCCAAGCTATACAGACTCTGGGGACCCTGGATACGTGCCATTAGCTCTTTGTGCCTCAGTTTCCCCCTCAAAGAAAACGGGATAACAGGTGTCAATTATTCCTAAGGGCCTGCAGCACCCCCAGAGACACCCTCTGCCTCCCACTGTGCCCCACACCTTTTGCCTATTGGCACCAGCTTGACTCAGCAAAGTACCTGGGGATCTTGGAGCAGAAGGGTCAGCCCTGAGCCAGGCATGCGTCACCAGGCCTGTAATCCCAGTACTTGGGAGGCTGAGAAAGGATGATCGCAGGTTCGAGGCCAACCTCGGCTACTTAGTGAGGCCCTCTGCAACTTAGTGAGACCCTGTTTCAAAATGAAGAACAAGCCAGGCGTGGTGGTGCACGCTTGTAATCCCAGCATTTGGGAGGCTGAGACTGGAGGACTCAGGTTCACGGCCAGCCTCAGCTACTTAGTGAGGCCCTCCCCAACTTAGTGAGACCCTGTTTCTAAATAAAGAATAAAAAATAGGGCTGGGGATGTAGCTCAGAGGTAGAATGCCCCTGAATTCAATCCCCAGCACCAAAAAAAGAAAAAAAATAGGACTAGGGTGTAGCTTGGAGATAGAATGCCCCTGAGTTCAATCCCCAGTACCGCCAAAGATAAATAAATAAGTAAAAAAATAAGGGTCAGCCCTGCCTTGGCTGGAGGCCAGGTCACCTCCTGCCCGCCCCGGGCACTCACGGGAAATGCCTGGGCCACCATCCACGCTAGCACGGGCCAGACCTGGCCTCCCCTTGCTTGGCGCTGGGCCCCAGCCCCGTGGATGGCAAGCAGGAGCCAGCGGGGACTGAACGCCAGTCAGTGCGTTGTCTTGAGTTCTGATTGAGAACGGGACGTCTTAAGAGCAGATGCCGGTGGAAAATGAAACACACACTTTCTAAATTTAGCCGGTTGAGAATTGCACATTTACCCAATTAGACTTATTGATTCGGCTCGTGTGTTTGCTCTCTGCTGTGCCCTGGCTGTTCCTCTCACTGCCGCCCTGCCCGCGTCTCTCCAGGCTTGTGTGTCCACAGGGGTTGACCCTGGGTCTTGGCCTGGAGCCAGGTGTCACAGCTGGAGCTGGGCCAGGCCACCAGCAGGGGGCGTGTCAGTTTCCTGGGGCAGCGGGGCCAGATCTGGGCGGATTTCTCTCTGTCAAGAAGACAATACCAGCCGGGCGTGGTGGTGCACGCTTGTAATCCCAGCATTCGGGAGGCTGAGACCGGAGGATCCGGGTTCTCGGCCAGCCTCAGCTACCTAGTGAGGCACTCCGCAACTTAGTGAGACTTGGTTTCAAAATAAAGAATAAAAAATGGGGCTGGGGGTATAGCTCGGAGGTAGAATGCCCCTGAGTTCAATCCCCAGTACCGCCAAAAAAACAAAACAAACAAACAAACAAAAAAACCCCAAGAAGACAATACCTAGCAGGGTGCAGTGGTGCATGCTTGTAATCCCAGTACTTGGGAGGCTGAGACCGGAGGATCCGGGTTGAGGCCCTCCGCAACTTAGTGAGAGTGAGACCCCTGTTTCAAAATAAAGAATAAAAAATAGGACTGGGGGTGTAGCTCGGAGGTGGAATGCCCCCGAGTTCAATTTTTAGTACAACCTAAAAAAAAAAAAGAAGAAGAAGAAGAAAATAATGCCTAGCAGAGCACAGTGGTGTACACCTCTAATCCCAGTACTTGGGAGGCTGAGAAGGAGGAGGATCACAGGTTCAAGGCTAGCCTGAGCAACTTAGCAAGTCCCTGTTTCAAAATAAAATATAAAATAGGGTTGGTGGTGTAGCTCAGAGGTAGAATGCCCCTGCGTTCAATCCTAGTACCAAAAAGGAAAAAAAAAAAAAAAAAAGACAACACCTGAGGTCCCCCAGGTGGTCCTATCTGTGGTATTTGGGGAGCAGTGGTGTACAGCTTCCTGCCTGCAGGGACCTCAGGATCTTGCTGGGAGGGACAGACTTAAAACAAGGGCAAGGTCATGTCCTGGGACACTTCGAGGTACAAGGTAATCAGGAACGGCTTCCCGGAGGCGGTGATGTGCTCTAGATCTTGGAAACCAGGCAGGAGGGGAGGGGAACGTGGGGCAGGAGGAATCAGGCCCTATGCAGTATCCGTGAGGAAAGGGGAAGATGGCAGAAGGGAAGGCAGACAGCTGGAGCCAGGCCGGGGCCCTGGGAGGCAGGCTGCAGCGTGGGAGGTGGGCGGCACCCCAGCAGCGTGGGTGGGTGTACTGGAGAGGCCAGGAGGCCTGGTAGGGCTGAGGGTCAGGCCCAGGTGGTGGCACTCCTGGGAGACCTGGAGAAAGACTGCCTGGGACATGGGGGGGCAGGGGAGGCTGTGTGCCCCGGCTGCTGGAGTTGCCCCCAGGAGCACCTGGCGGTCAGCATGGGCACAGTGACACACCACCCTCTGCGCGCAGGCGGCTGGCCTCCATCTCCACCGCGGGCTCCACCCGCCCAGAGATGCAGGGATCCCTGAGCCGCTGCTCAGGGCCGAGATTCCTTAGCGGTCCCCAGCTTGCACGCCAGCTTTGGCTTTATGCAGGAAGAAGCCCAGGTTTCTCTGTCTTGTTGCTCTTGGTTTCCCTCTCCCTGTCTGTCTCTGGCTCTGGGCCGTGTCCCCTGGGGAAGAGGAACCCAGTGCATGCTTTCTCCGGTTGCTTCATCTGAGGACCTCTAGCACCCCCCCTACCCCCCACCCCCGCCAAGGTCTGACCCCAGAGTCTGGCTGTTCCCATAGGTCCTGCTCCCAGGACCCGGTGTCTCTGTCCCACGAGAGGAGAACCCCCATGCCATCTGGGAGAGAGGTGCAGGTGGGCATGGTTTGGAGGGTGCTGCCCACTTGGGGTGACCAGGAAGTGGAGGGAGCTGGGCTTCCTCGCCCTGACTGCACCCAGCCCCAAGGGTGTCTGAGCCAGGAGGGGGTGCTCGGGGATGCCATGCCGAGGGAAGCCCCTGGAGGGCCCGAGGCGGGGTACGTGCAAAAGGAAGCCCCACTGCCAGTCTCTGCCTGGCCAGGCCCCTTCTGTGATGCCTCAAAGCCAAGAAGCGTTGGCACCACAAGTGTGATCACAGGCTGCTTCTTGGCTTCCAAGTGCGAATGCAGTTCTGGCCTGTGCTCAGCTCCTGCCAGCCCCTGGCACGTGCCGGGTGGGTCTGGGGGCATCGAGGGTGCACAGGAGGCTGGGACCCATTGAATTCTTTTTGCGTGTGTGTGATTCTCGGGATTAAACTCAGGGGTGCTCTACCAATGAGCTACACCCCCAGCTCTTTTTATTTTTATTTTTTATCTCAAAACAGGGTCTTGCTAAGTTGTCATGCTCAGACCTTGAACCCACAATCTTCCTGTCTCAGCCTCCCAAGCACTGGGATTACAGGTGTGCACCACCATGCTTGCCTCATCCATTCTTTTTTTGTGGTGCTGGGATTGAACCCAGGGACATTCTACCTCTGAGCTACTCCCCCACCCTATTTTTATTATTTTAGTTTGAAACAGGGTCTTTCTTGTTAAGTTACCACCCTCTAGCCTCAAACCCACAATCCTCCCGTCTCAGCCTCCCAAGCACTGGGATTACAGGCGTGCCCCACCACGGCTGGCTCTTCCATTCTTGCAGCCTGCACTCACACCTCATTCACTCACCCGTCCTACGAGAATTCCTGGGCACTTTAATTCACCTTTTGGGATCCTAGGCCAGCTCCCGTCGTCAGGGTGGCAGAGAGGAGTAGGTGGCCCCGCTCTGGCCTGGGCACAGTTAGGCGTGGGGGTTGGGCAGAGAAGTGGCTAGAGACAGTATTCCAGGACAGCGAGCCGGGGCAGAGTCTGGGGCGTCCTGTGCCCTTGTGGCAGAGGATCCGGGAAGCAGCCTCTCTGAGTCTGCACATGGGGCCCTGGAGAGGCCCTCCTCTAACTGCCGCTGCTCCCTCCACGGCCCCAGTTCAGGCAAGCTGCAGCTCCTGGCACAAGGTTCTGACAGATGCTCCCACGGAGGATGATGGCGGAGGCTTGGCTGCCCGCTCACGGCCATGGTGGGAATGCCCGAAGCGACCTATGACCTATGACATTTGTCTTGAAGGACACCCTGCCATTTAGCCCTCCCCCCGCCCTTCCTCCGGGAACTTGCTTCAATGTGGGGCCCATCTTGCCCCCTCCCCCACCTCGGCCTTCCCGACCCCTGTGTTTACTCAGTGGGCCAGGATTTCCCCTCCCATTCTGAGCCACCCACCTAAAGGACAGAGTCTGGAGACCCCCATTTGGGTGCAGAAACATCATGCGTATGGCTGGATGGGCTGCCTGGGGCCAGAGCGGTGACTTCCCTGGCAGGCAGGGGTCTGGGAGTGGCCTGGTGGCAGGATGGGACTCTCTGCACCGTAGCTGGCACGATGGGATCCTGGCCCAGGCGGGCAGGCCAGGAGGGAGTCCAGGCCCTAGACACAGGGGCAAGCTGGACACTTTCTCTTGGCTGTTTCTTCCCGCCCCCCCTCTTCATTACTGCCTGTTGCAGACGGGGCATAGGAGGGCCGCTCTGCCGAGGAGAGCTGGAGCCTGCGGGGAAGGCTGGTTGAGTACAAGGGTCCCAAGAAGGCCCCCCTCACCCAGCCCAGGGCCTAGGGCCTGACTCTTGCCGCTGTGGGGCCCTCCGGGACCTGGGGCAGCAGGAAGGGGCTGTGTCGGGCTGGCCCAGCCCCTCCATCTTGGCCCTCTTTCCAGGTTTTCTGGGTCTGGGGTTAGGCACCAAGCCCCCTAACCCCAGACCCAGATCCAGACGGAGGGGGGTCGATCCAGCCCCTAAAGAGGAGCCCTCTAGGGGCTGGGCCTTCAGCTGTCCCCAGCCGGGTCCAGGCATCCAGCCCTGACACCTCCACTGGAGGAGGGGTGGCCCCTTCTCTCTTTTCAAGCCCCTGGGGGTGGCCGGGTTGGGTGGGAAGCCCGCAGGGCCCCCGGTCCTGCCTTGGCTGCGTTGCGCTGGGGAAGCGGTCTCGGCCCCGCCCCCTCCTGTCCTGGTCTCGGGTCACGCAGAAGCGGAGCTGGTAGCAGAGAGGAATTGCGGAAAGCAGGGAGGCTGCGGCTGCATTTTTGCGAAAAAAGTACTTGGGCTGCAGCGAAGGCGCGGGGCGGGCGCTGGCCCAGCTGTGCGGGGCGCCCCGCGTCCCCAGCTCCGCGCCTGGCGCTCACCCTGGCGCCTAGTTGCTCCTGGCAGTGCCCCGTCTGCGCGTCGCGGAGCCCGCGCCCCCGGCCCCCTCCCGGAGCGAGGCGGGCAGGGGGTGTGGTGCGGGCGGCACGAGTGACAGCGCGCTCCTCGCGCGGCGCCTCCACGGGGCGCAGTGTCACCGCGCCCGAGCGCGCTGCGCGCACAGCCCACCGCGGGCCGCGGAGCCGGTGGAGCGATGCCGCGGGAGCCGGGGCAGGAGCCCGAGCCCGAGCCTGAGCCCGGCCACTGACCACCCGGCTCGCCAACGCCGCCGCCGCCGCTGCCGCGGAGACAATGGACGCCGGAGCCGCCCCGCAGAAGCACAGTAGGTGCCGCTCCTGTTGCTGCGCCGCCCGGGCCGCAGCGGGTGGACGCGCGGGGGCGCCGCTGCCCCTGGCGCGGGTCGGGGCCACGCAGGGGTGCAGTTGGAGGGGGCGCTGCCTGCTCCCCTCCCCCCGCGTCACCCTGGGGGCGAGCTGCTTCCGGGGTTCCAACCGAGGGGAGGGCTTTTGGTCTTGATGGACTCGGGCAGGGGTCCACGTGTGGGACCCCGGCCGACCTGCAGGGGTGTCCCGGGCTCTCTTTGCCGCCCCAGGTGCTACCTGGGGGATCCCAGGGCCCCCCTCTGCAAACTTTCCTCTCTGGTTTTGCCCGCTGTCCTACTGGGGCTGCCACGATGTACCGAGACTGACCCCAGGGGGGCCAGAGGGCACCTGCCCTCCTGGTGCAGTGGGTTCCGCCATGCAGTTCTGAGGGAGGTGCCGATGGACAGACTGCAGGGCTGCACATCTGCCTGGGCTGCAGGTGCCGCACCTGGACACTGGCCAGCCTCTCCGGCACCAGCAGGTGGGGTGCTGTGGACGTGTCTGGGAAGGCAGGAACCTTTGGGCCCTGGGGTGGGGGCTGCTGGGCTATCTGTAGGGTGCGTGAGGGAGGCAGTTGAGTCCACTGCTGGGGTACTGCTGGGGCGCTAGGCCTATGGGCAGAATTACGGGATATCTTTGAGGGGAGGGAGGCATGCTGGGGCTGGCAGAAGAGAAGTGAGGTGCCAACGAAACAGAAGGACTCCTCCCCTCCCCTCCTTCTACCCCCTGCTATGCTGCCTGGTGATCCTTGAGGCAGACGGGGTGATCACGGCCCCCCTAGCAGAGCGGGCTTTTCTCTTGTTCCTCCTCCATCCCTGGCCCCTGAGAACACACCTGGTTTGTTCCTCCTTGTCCCGTAATGCCCTGGGCTCCTGTGTGCCTCGGCTGCAGAGCCAGCGTCTCCCTCGTAGGCAGCCTATTCATGTCCTGCCAGGCTCCCAAGCCAAGGTCCAACCAAGAGTCGAGGCACCACAGGTGCGGGAGCAGGTCAGAGGTCAGAGGTCACCATCCTACCCCTGCCTGGTTGGTGGGGGCAGGACACTGTGCTATGGAAGCAGTCGGTCCCGACCTCTCCCATCCCGTCACTAGTTAGGTTCCCTCTGCGCTTAATCCGCAGACACCTCCTCTGCCAGGCTCCTCGGGGAGTGGCGAGGTTCCAGAGGGGACGAGGGGGGCAGGTGTGTGGCAGCAGTGCGTGCTGTAGGCTCGACCTGGAGGGTGCCACCGTCCCTCCCCAAGGCCCAGCCGCTGGCTCCCCCCTGCTCTGGGAGACGAGAGCTGGGTCCTCCTGGAGCCTCACACTGCTCGGGCTGTCTCCCCAGGGAGCAGGGACAGGGAGAGGGGAGGCTGGAGTTGGCCTGGGTATGGTGGGGACCTGGGGGACACATCTGCCGGAGCGTGTGTACTGTACTTGGGCTCCCAGGAGGGGCTTGGTGACCTTGGTGTCTTGGAGTCCTGCTCATCTAGGTGTTGGGAGAGCATGAGGCTGGGGCAGGCCTGCCTCTGGACCTCTGTAGAGCCCGCTCACTTCTGTTGGGGATCGGCCAGGGCGGGGGTCCAGAGGGATGGGCAGCTGGGAGGGGCTCCTCCTACAGGTGACCAGGCGGTCCCTCCTTCCCCCACGTGCCTGGGCCGGGGCTGTCTTGGCGCCTCCTGAAGGGACCAAGGGGCTCGTGGGTGGAGCAGGCGCCCCGCACACCTTCCTGGGGCGAGGGGCAGGTGGCCCCAGCTCCTGAAGCTCTCAACCCTCCACCGAGGGTTCAGGTTACATAATCCCCCACCCCACACACGGCTTGTTGTAAGCGGCAGCAGCCAGGTTTGACAATACGAATTGTAATTGGATTTTAATTTTTAATGCTTGCAATAGATGAAGAGCGATGGGCCAATTTGTATATATTCGGTTACTCTGCACCTAATAGGACCACTTCATTAGCTGCTAACTATGGTGCCCCCCCCACCCCCGCCTGCTCCCCAGAAGGTCAGGAGCCTGGCCGGGAGCGTGTGTCAGCCATCTGCCCCAGTGGAGGGGCTGGCCGAGGCGGTGGGCGGCCTGTGGGGTCTCGGAATGGGCTGAGGACTGGTCTAGAGGGTCCCCTCTCTGCCCTGCCAGCCTTCCTGACACCCACCCTGCTCCTGCACCCATGGTGTCCCCACCCTGCTTGCTGTGGGGCCTCAGCTGCCCCCGGCTGCCAGGAAGAGGTAGCCATCCGAGGCCCGAGCATCAGCACCCCCTGAAAACCCAGCTTCCCTGCAGCTGCCACTCTTGGGCCATCACAGAGCTGCTGGGGCTTTTGACCCCAAGGCCACTGGGCACAGGTGGCCCTGGAGCCTCTGGGGTCCCCCCTGCCACTCCCAGCTCGCCATGGGAGCTCAGGTGGGGACAGGAAGCCACACTCTGCAGCGGGTCCCAGGTGCTGGGGGTGGGGCAGCCCCTCGCAGGGGTGGGGGGCTCGGCCTCCAGCTGGCCAGGTCCCATGCAGAAGCAGGACCCTGTGCCCCGTGGTCTCGGTGCATCCCAGCCCGAGGGGTCCCAGGGGCGAGGCAGCTCTGTCTGCGACCGCCCTCTGGATTATTCTTAGGTCTGTTGTGTAACAGGCAGCATCCGAGGCAGAGGGAGGAAGGGCTTCTGGAGACGTCTCCAGCGGCAGCAGCTAGCCAGCCGGGAGGCAGCTTTTGTCCTTTCCACCGGCCCAGCACAAAGGGACAAAGGACGCAGCGTCCACGGCCCAGCCCAGCCGAGAGCCAGCCAGTGTGGGCCAGGGAGAGGGGCCCCAGGCCAGCGGGGTCTGGGTGCGTGTTCACCTTCTGGGGCTTCTGGAGGCTGAGGCGGAGGCCGAGGCTGAGGCTGGCTCAGGGCGGCCTCAGCCTTCTGCCCCTTTGGCCTCGTGTGTGTGTGTGTGTGTGTGTGTGTGTGTGTGTGTGTGCATGCGTGCAGGTGTATGTGCATGGGTGTGCAGCCTGGTGTGCTCACAGGAATGCTTGTCTCCTCTAGGGCCAGCTCGAGTGGCGGTGGCTGGGGGGATGGAGGCGAGGTGCCCGCCGCCCTGGAGCTGCCTCCCCGGCTCCTCTTCCTGCCTTCATTGCCCACCCCCTGCTGTGCTCCCAGCAGCCTTCAGGCATCAGTTCCGGGGTCTCCGCCCCCACACATGGTGCGGGCTCCTCACACCTGTGTTCTGAGCTCCTGCTCCGTATCAGACCCCTCTGGTTGGGAAGCGTGGGGAGGAGCTGGGCTTGATGGGGACCCTGGGGACTCCAGGGAGGCAGAGGGCAGAGGAGGCTGCAACCCCGTGGTCCCTGTCATCTCCTCTGCCTCAGACCCACAGAGAGGCAGAACTCTCTGACCATTCACACACGCACGCGTACACCTGTAACAGGGACACCGGCCACTGCCAAGCGCCAGGGTGCCTGGGGAAGGAGGGGAGCTGGCTGGCGTTCTCGGGGGCTCCTGTCTTCCCTCTTGAGGCCCTGCTGTGCACAGAGGGGGCCCTTCCCCTGGCCAGGGTGGCGAGGGGCCAGGAGGGGTGTGGGCAAGACAAGAAGAGGCCGTACCGGGGGCCTGCGGCTCCAGGCTGTTGACTCACGGCTGCCTGCATGACCCACGGTTATGACTGAGCTGTGGAGCCCGGGGACGCCAGAAGGCAGGGAGGACGGGGACAGTGGAGGACAAGTCACCGAGGTGTCCTTCTCCTAGGGAAGCTTCTGACCTGAGCGCCACACCGGTACCCCAGCTGAGCCTTCTTCCCAGATGTGGGCCTGGCCTGACCTGGGGGTATGGTTGACACACCTGTCCCCTCCAGGGCCAGCACTGTCACTTCTGGACACTCGATCATTTGAGTGGACATTCCCTTAGCTAGCGTGAGACCCAAGGCATGCCGTGGCGCCTTTGAGGGTGCAGATCCCACGTGCAGGGCTCTGGGGCTCCCTCCCCACGAGCCCGGGTCCCCTACCTGGCTGTGGGGCCTGGGCAGGTCACCTAACCATCTGTGTGTCCCTCCCTCCTCTGCAAAGCAGCGACTGGAGCCACCTGTCCCAGGGCAGCTGCTGGCGCTGACTAGGGCATCCCGAGGAAGCACGCGGCTCTCTGGCCCGGGGGAGGTGCCGCTGCCTGCGGCTGCTGGGTCCTAGTTCCCCAGGACTGCCAGACCCGGCCCGAGGCATCCACCTTACCAGAAGCTTTCCCTGACAGCTGGCCCGTCACCTCCGGACCTGTCGCCCAGCCCAAGATGGGGGTGTTCATGCCCTCGGGCTGCTGGAGCAAATTGCCATAATGGTTTCAAACATTACAAGTGTATCCTCCCACAGCTGTGGGACAGAAGCCTGAAGCTCAGGGGTGGGTAGCCGTGCTTCCAGAGGCTGGGGGGTGTGGGGGGGTCCCTCCTGCCCTCCCCAGCCTCTGTGGCATCTGTCCTTGGAATCTGTCTCTGCCTCTCTCCACCCAGCTTCTCTCTATCATCTCCCCGTCTGTCTGTCTCAAACCCCCTTCTCCTTCCCTCTAAGGCCACTTGTCTTGACACTAGGGCCCACTGGTGACCACCGATGGTCTCATCCAAGGTGCTTAGCTTAGTTACAGCTGCAGAGACAGACTTTTCCCAAACAAGGCCGTGTTTGCAGGTTCCAGGGACTTGAGCTTATCACTTAGGGGCCACCATTGGGCCAATCTGAGAGCTGTGTCGTCCGCCCTGCCACACCCACCGGAGGCAGGGGTGGCAGGACCCAAGTCTTAAGCCTTTGGGTCCCACAGGTGTGGCCCACGCGGATGGCATGAGCAGAGCTACCCACCTATGGGAGCCCCCAACGGGCCAGCTCCCCAGTGCACACATCCCAGGCTGTGCTTGGGTCGGGCACTGCCTCCAGAGGGTACATGGGAGGAGAGGAGGGCCCCTGGGTCTCCCAAATGTCCCTTTTCTCAAACCAAAAGGCCGTCGCTCCTTTAAGGTGCAGGTGCAGGAGGGCTGGTGGCGGTGGGCTGAGCAGCCGTCCTCAGTAGTTCTGCCGCGTCCCCAGGGCCCCGCTGTGATCTGATGGAGCTCAGGCGGGCTGGACTCCTCGTGCTGGAGCCTCTTTACCTGTTACCTTGAAGCAAGGAGAATATAGATTCAAACCCTAACCCCCGCCAAAAGGCAGGGCTATGTCGGTAGAAATGTGTGTTTGAAGCAGGCACCCAAGGGATCCTACAGCCAGGCTGGGCCCGGCGGAGGGAACACAGAGCTGTGGGAGGTGGGGACCAGTTGTTTCTGGAGGGGATTGTCCAGGTTGGACACAGGGCTCTTCTTGGAAGATGAGGGGCTGGGTCCTGCCCGGGATAGGCTAGTGGGATGGAGGGCACGGCCCCGTGGCTGGGCAGATGGATCCCAGGCCTGCGCTGTTGGTCCTCTGCTGGGGGGCTCAGCGCTGCGTCTTCTGGGCTAACAGTGGCAAGGTATGGGCAGGACGTGAGGCTGCTCGTGAAGCCCTGCCCCTGCAGCCTCTGACGGACAGTGCCGCCTGCTCCATGGCTCTCGAGTGAAGGCCGGGACGGTGGCCCAGGGGCCCGCTTCCCCCACTAGACCCCCGCCCTGTCTCTGCTCCCAACGGTCAGACAGAGCTGAGCAGTGGCTGCAGAGGCCTTTGATGCATAAGCAGGAGCCTGGCACTGACTCGGGGCTACTGCTCCAAAGGCAGGCCTCAGTTTCCCCAAGCTCAGCCTTTGGACGGCGCCATTTCTCAGGAAGTGGGTGAGTCAGGCCATTGCTCTGCCTGGGCGTCCCGAGACCCCGCGGGGAGCCTGTGGTTCCTGTCCTGCAGAGCGCACCCCAGGCTGGTCCAGGCAGAGGTGGTCGGCCTGTTCTTGTCCCTTTGCTGTGGCTGGCCTGTGAGTGGCAGATATGGGGGAGCCCGTCCCCTGGGGGACTTGGTCTTCATTTGCAAAAGGCTCAGTTCTCCATGAGATTTCGAGGGCTTGTGCTTCGCTTCCTTGGCCCTTCGCCGTGGGGTGGCGGGCCCTCTGGGCACCTCGTTAGCGAATCGTGAGATGGCCCACTTTTTCAAGAGCTTCTGATTGCCTCCCTGAGCCTCCTGCGCAAAGCCAGGATGCACCCGGCCTTCTGGGATGCTTCCTGCAGCCTTTAATAAACATGAAAGATGCTAATGAGCAGCCTGGTCCTGCCCAGCGCCTTCCGCCTGCTCCAGTAGGCTCTCTGGACCTACTGTGTGCTGCGTCCCGCTCTCTCTGAGGCCATGCTCGTTAGAGGTCAGCTTCGTGCGTCTGGGAGCTGTCAGCCTGGGCTCAAATCCCCGCAATACCTCTTGCTGGCCACTCCCTGGGCTGTGAGCTCTTGGGTCAGGTACTCATTTTTTGGAGCTCCGGTTTTCTTATTTGTGGGCAGGGGATGGTGTTGGCTGGGAGAGAACTGGTAAAGGAGGTGAGGACCCTGCCAGAAGGTGCGATCGCTCCACTGGCGCTGGCTTCCTGGCTCTCCAGCAGGGTAAACTGGGTCCAGCGAGGCAGCCTCGTTGCTTCCCCCAGGAGCCTGTCGCTTGACCATCCAGCACACATCGTCCGACCCCCTGGAAACAGGACTCAGTAACTTCTAGAACAGAGCCTAGGGCAGTGGGCACCAACAGTGCCGGTGTGCTCCAGGAGAGGGTGCTGGTTGTCGGTCCAGCACCAAGGTGTGGCCCCCCCAGGGCCTCCCAGCGGAGGGCGGGCTGGTGCTGGGCCTGCCCCATGTCCTAACTGCGGGCAGTGGGGCCCGAGCTGTGCGTGCGCCCCTCCCCCGCCCCCAGAATGACATGCCATTGCGTCCTCGAGGGATGTGACCTGCAGTGACAGGTGAGAAATTGTAGCTGAGAATGCAGCTAATGAAGATGGATCTCAGGGCTGCGCGGATCAGTGCTGGCCCTCGGGAGGCTGCAGGGAGTGACTCCCTCGGACCTCGCTTCCAGGTCAAGGCCCTTTGATATTCCCTTCTTCTCTTTGGTCTCTGCTCTGGCCCCAGGTACTGGCTCCGGGGCTACTACTAGGCCGATGGCCTTGTCTCCATCCCGTCCCATCACTGTGAAGGCCTGCCCCCTGGGATCTGCAGGCCCTCCCCCCAGTGCAGAGAAGGGCTTACCCCCCCCCAGGGGGATCCACACAGCTGGGGGCAGACAGCCATCCCAGGGCCTGGGGGACGGGCCTCAGCATCTCGAGTCCCACCAGTCCCGGGCCCTGGCGTGCTCTCGG
Source organism: Graphiurus murinus (assembly GCA_004027655.1). Lineage (NCBI taxonomy): Eukaryota > Metazoa > Chordata > Mammalia > Rodentia > Gliridae > Graphiurus > Graphiurus murinus. The sequence continues at coordinate 89,409 of PVLC010000866.1, forward strand.
GCCTCATCTTGGCTGCAGGGGAGGGGATGATTCAGGCCGAACTGCAGAGGAGGCTCTGTCGTCCTCAGGCTGGTGCGGAAGTGTCTGTTCGCACAAAAAGCACGTTCTGAGCCCGGGAACTCCGTCATCCTTTAGAAATGCCAAGCCTGTGTTCTGCTGCGCGCTGACGGGGCTCAGGCTGAGCAGAGCCATCTGGGCACCGCGTGGGGGACCTGGTGGCCTGCCCTGGGGCAGCAAAGGCAAGGGCTGCCTTCCCTCCGGGCCCCCGGCTTTCCTTCCTGGGAGGGGGGCCCCTGGGCATGGGGTGAAGGTGGTGGGCAGTCTTTGCTGCACTGCTGAGCCCGTGTTACTCTGTTCCCCACTGTCACGGAGCCTCAAGCCTATCCAGGTTTGTAGGAGAGAGCTGCAGTGGGGGCCGAGCTGCTGGGCTGAGGTTCCCAAGGCACTGCCCAGGCCCAGCCCCCCCCTCGCCATGGCCCCTCCACCCCGGGCCTTGCCTGGTGGGAGAGCAGCTCTGCGGAAGTATTTCATCTCAGCTCAAAGGCAGCAGCTGCCATCCCGGAGCGAGCGCCGCGGAGACGGGGCTGTCATGGCAGGGATGGGAGCCCTTGATCCTGCCCCTCCGGGCCTGCCCACCCTGCCTTCTCCCTGCTCCCAGACTCTCTGGTCTTCGGAAGTGGCCATCGTGTGCTGTTCACCCCTCCCCGAGCTGCCCAAGAGAGCAACAGATGGGCCCTGGCAGGTGCTTAAATAATTCACAGGGACAGGAGGGTGCTGGCTGGGGCTCCCCAGTCAAGGGGCTGGGCAGGAGGCATCTTGCTTCTGGTCGGTCACGGTCCTGGGAGGGCTGTGTCTGTAGCTCCCTTGCCCGGCCAGCCAGTGCCCTCAGCTGGTCTTCCTTGGCCCCTGGCATCGTATGCAGCAGGTGCACAATAAAAGCAGCTCCTTTGCTGGCTGGGACCTCAACCTAGCCCAGAGAAGGGCTTCCCTTGGGATTTCTCTGAGCTGTGCTGTCCAAACTTAAGGCAGAGGGGCCAATCTGGAGGAGGAGCCTCCCACTGGCACCTGGTCCCCCCCTCCCCATGGGTCCTGTCCTCCCAGGGGCTCAGAACTTCCACGTCCACCTGGCCCGGGCCACCCCCAATCCCAGGCCAGCAGAAAGCCGTGCTCGGTGTCCATATGCTGCTGCCCCTTTTCTGGAGTCCACGGAGCCCGGGAAGCTGCTGGATGCCCTCTCTCCCAGCAGCAGATTCTGGCAGTGGGCACAGCTGGCATGCTATGGCTGCGCATGTGCTCGTGTAGGCAGAGGGGCCCCGGCCTGGGACGGCGTCCCCCATGTGCTGAGATAGTCGGGGTGAACGGCTGTGGCTTCTAGTGACCCCAGGACTGTGGCCAATGGCGGGGCAGAGGAAGCTGGGGGAGGATCTCCCAAGTCGGGAAGGGGACTTTGAGGGAAGCCCCCAGTCCCAGGGGGAGGGGGACCTGGGACCCAGCAAGTACTGCCCAGATCCGCTGGGGCAATTGGGTGGGGGTGGGGGACCGGGCTCTGACTGCTGCCCATAGGCTAAAACCCAGACTCCCTCTTGTGAAGCAGATCCTGTGACCTGACCGGCTAGCTTCTGAGCAGCAGCCTCCAGGTCAGGCCCACGGCCCACTTCTCGGGAGTGGAGGCATGGATCCTGGTGAAATTCCAGAGCAGAGCAGCCTTAGCCCGGGAAGGGGGCGGGGGGCAGCCTCTGTCTGCGTCGCAGCCCTTGGGGCTCACTTGGAGCAGGAGGACAGAAGCCTAGGAGGACTCTAGGACAGAAGCCCTTCCCAAGAACCAAGCGGGCATGCCCCCTGTGCTGAGCCATGCACCCAGCCACTGCCCGTGGTCCTCGTCCTCCTCGCCCAGCCTCCCCGGGGCAGGATCTGCTGATAAAGGCTGTTATCAACCTGGCCCTTGAAGGCTCTGGAGACCAGGAGGCCGCAGAGCCAGACTGGCCCCCAGGCTGGGAACCTGTCACCAGGGTATCACGGCCTGTAGGCGCCTGCACGGGAAGAGCCCCGGGGGCTGCCAGGAGATGAGCTTTCTTCCAGCAGATGCTTGGCTGGCCCCCGAGCCAGTTGTCGGGGTGGCGTTCGGGCCCAGAGGGCTCAGTCTCACACCCCTTCTGCAGGCCCTGGGAGGCTAGGGCGCTTGCTCGTGAAGGGCCGGATGGGGTGCCGTGGTCTGTCTGATTAACCTGGAAAGACCTGGCGTGCCCTGCCCCCCTGGGTGGACTGCAGAGACCCAAGATGGCCCTCCCATTCCTCAGGGGCTGGATGAATCAGCAGCGTCCTGAGCCCACCCTGTCCCTTGGCTGGGCACGGGTGGCCGATTGGCTGACCCCAGGCCTTCCTGACTGGGATCCTCCAGGGCCTTGGAGCCCCCTGAACCCAGGCTCGGGGAAGTGGGGACCAGTGGGCCTCTCCAGCAGCCCCCAAGGTCCTGGGAGAATGGGCTGGTCCCTTCTGGCCTCTGTCCTGGCTTGGTGGACACAGCACCCCACTGAGCCCCTGCCTCCCTCGGTCTAAGTCTCCACTGAGCAGACAGGGACTGGGGGCCCTAGAGAGGCCTGCGTGAGGGGTCCACCCCAAGGGCTCTGAGATGGCTGGGGAGCCCCATCTGCTCCTCCACCCACTCCAGCCGGGTCCCCCTCCTCACTCCCATACCTGCCGAGCAGTGTGCGGGGTGGAGGCAGACTTCCTTGTGGGCGGGGTGTGTGTGTGTGTGTGTGTGTGTGTGTGTGTGTGTGTGTGTGTGTTTGTGCACGTGTTTGTGTGTGTTTAAGTGTATTTTTAAAGCGATTTGCAGCTGTGTTTGAGTCAGGCCCGTTCCCGCTAGGAGAGCTGCAAGCGGCACATCGTGGGGTTATTTTGGGCTTGGCATTATTGGGAATTATTATATTCCGCGTTTGTAGGGAAACGGCATTGCCGGGATCATCAGCAGCGAGGTGGGGGGCCCTTGACGTGATTTGGGAAGCAGCTCCCCGAGGGAGGCCCACCTGTGCCCCTCAGGTCTCAGGCCGTGGGCGGGTCCCCGGGCCCCCAGAATCAGGTCTTGGCGGGCGGGCACCTTGCTTCCCAAGCTCAGACACCCTCTCCTGGGCCTTTCTTTGATGTGGGCCTCTCTGGCGCTGGCCAGGCAGAGGACACGAGTGGGGTGTGGGCTGCTGGGCCCGCCTCCCGGTAAACAAGTGTCCTTGAGGGCCCGGCCCCTCTCCAGGACCCCTTCATGCAGCAAGGCATTCCCGCCAGGCCGGCCACTCAGCCCACTGCCCCACTCCGGCGGCCGGCTCCTGTCTGTCCCCCAGGGTCTGGGGTTCCGGCTCCTGCCTGGGCCCCTGGGCCCTGGGGCGGGCAGCGTCACCCCCTGGCCCGTGTCCTCCACTGCGTCTTCTGCTGTGTTCCCTGCTTCACGCTCTCCTGAAAAGACCTAAATTGCCTCTGCACTCAGCTGAGCCTTAGGAGGTGCGGGCGGGGCTCAGCTGTCACGCTGCCTCTACCCCTGGGGACACGTAAGGTCGCAGGGTGACTTTGTCTGGCAGCCCGAGCAGCCTGGAGACCCCTGCAGCCCCAGGGCAGACAGGAGCTGGGGGTACTGGGCCAGGGAGGAGGCCCCGGGTTCTACACACGTCCCACCGTGGCTGGTGACCTCAGGGGACCCTCCCTTCCCTGGCCTCAATTTCCCCATATGAAACCCAGGAGCTGTGCCTTCCTCTGACCTGGCTTTGACCCGGGGACTTGAGAGAGGACCCTAGCCCGTCCCGAGGACATTCCTCCCTTTTCTTCCAAGGCCCGGGGGAAGGGGCCGCTCCTGAACCTGCTAAGAGCAGCTTCCAGACAGGAAGGGACCCTGGAATTCACGCCATGACTCTGGCTCTCCAAGGCGGAACTCTACGTCTCCCGAGGCCTCGTGGGGCCCTGTCTTTCAGCCAGGGCCTGGCCTGAGGGGGAGGAGTTGTCCCCTGAACCTGAAGTCTGACTGTCCAGTTCTCAGGTGCCTACGTGTGGCCACAGGGCTCTGGCTCCCTCCCTGGTGGTCATCTCATGCTGGACAGCCCTTATGCAGGGCAGCCTGAGGCTTAGGGCTCCCAGGGCCCCTGGGGAGCCAGTCCGGACTGGCCGACAGTAACAGGGCCCAAGTGGCCGACCTGGGCTGCCTGCCCCGGCTTGCTGGGGCTCCTCCTGATTCTCTGTTCTCTGGGCCTCAGGGTCACTCTGGCCACCAGGTGGGGACTTTGAGTGTCTGGAGGAGGGGGGGATCCATGCTCTGTAGCCGCCTCCTGGGCTGGGACCTAGGCATGAGGCCCCTCCACCTTGGTTCCCTGCCACCAGCTTCTCTCGGGCTTCTCTGCCTATTGGAAGACGTCTCCTGACTTTCCCTGGCCTCCGCGTGCTCCCTGCTCCAAGATCAGAGCTGCTGGGGACAGTCAAGATCCCAGCTGGTGGGGACAGGCACAGAGCCCCACCCATTCTGTCTGCGGGCAGTCCTGGAGGACTCCCTGAAGGCAGCAGCTTCCTCGGGACACCATGGCCTAAGGGGAGTGACAAGCTCCCTCCCTGAAGACAAAGGGGCAGCTCACCCATCATCACAGCCACCAGGCACCCATGGCCTTGGGGGAAGAGAGGGCAGAGACTGTTTCGGTCCCGCAGAGGGAGAGTGCAGGGGGGCTGCCCTCAGCCTTCCGCTGGAACATTCCCAGTGACTCACCCCCTTCCTTTTCTTTTTTTGCCCCAAAGGAAAAAATAAACACTGCTTGCGTGGCACTGGGTGGCTGCCGGGCCCACAGCGTCTGCAGGCAGTGTGTGCTAGGGGTCAGGCAGAGGGCAGGGAGAGGGGCTGGTGCCCGGGGTACAGGTGACCATCGCTACAGGGCAAGCAGAGTGACCCGTCCCACTCGGGCCCATCTTCAGAAGCCTGGCTGGGGTGGGTCCCAAAGGAGGGCACCAGGCTGCCCGGGGTCACCCCCAAAGCCCTACAGAGCGCCTGGCCCTCACAGGGCAGACGAAGGCCGTCATTGTGTGGGAAACGGGCCTTGCCGGCGTCCACCTACCATGGAGTCATTGGAAAGTGGGCAGCCGGGACCCCGACCAGCGGGGTACCAGGGGCTGCCGGGCGGAACCCTCGACACAGAAGGTGAGAGGTAGCCTAAGAAAAGCCCCCTCAGGGTGCTGGCCTGCCCTGGACATGCCGCCGGTCAGGGGACCCACTGGAGTGGCCATCCTGCTGTCGTGGGCAGCAGTGTCCTTGCAGACCACGGACGCAGCGGGGCCAGGGAGGTCACAGTGACCCTGGGCCTCTGCCCCCAGCCGTGGCTGTTGGCTGTGTGGCCAGCGAGAGGGAGCTGCTGCAGGGCTGGACAGAGTTGGGCGGGGGAGGCTGGTGGCCACTAGGATGCTGTGTCACTGTGTCTCTGCCAGGGCGGGGCGGGGCTCATGCAGAGGAGATGCTCAGGACTGAGGGTACCTTGGCCAGTGCCTGCTGCCCTCACAGTCGGCTGCACCTGGGCCCGATCAGGCAGCTGGAGGGGTCTCCTCTCCCCCCCAGGCTGCACTGCCGGTAGGAACCCAGATGCAGAAAAGCATCGGCATCTTCTCTAGTATTGAAGGAAAATGAAACTTCAGATGTCCTGCCTCCTGAACTGTGTGTTCACACCTCTCTGAGCTGGGTGTCTACACCTTCCAGGGGTAGGGGCTGGCCACGCCCCGTGCAGGCCCTGCACACTTGGCAGTGGCCCTCCAGTCTCTCTGGGAAGATCTGCAGGCACACCTCCAGGGGCAGAGGTGGCAGGGAGGGTGCCCCCAAGGCCGGCAGGCCCCGCTGCTGCTTGGGTCGGATCTGGGGAGGTTATTCTGTAAACACTTGGGATGCATGCTGGGTTGCTCAGTGTTGGGGTGCTGGTTCTGCCCTCCAGAAGAGCCCCGCCCAGGCCCACGCCCCCCAAAAGCACAGTCCCAACAAAGACCCATCTGCCCCGGGCAGGTCCAACGGCCAGGTTTAATTTGCCTCATCAGCGTCTCATGTCCCCAGGGTCTCCCTGGCTTTTAATCTCCGCGTTTACATTGCATAACCATCGTCCAGTGGTGGCTGGACCAGGGATGGTGCTGTGTGTAGTCAGATGTGTGGCCGCCCCTTGGGCCTGGGCCACCTCTGCAAGAGCCCAGTCAGCAAGGAGCTGAGGACACCGGGGGCTATTGGACATGGTGACCCTGCCCCTCTCGGCAAAGAGCCAGCCCTGACACGCCCTTCCTGGCTACCAGGCCATGGACCCCCGGAGGGGGAGCCTGCCAGACCAAGAGCCCGAGACGGGATCTGTGGATACCAGCTGGTTAGCATGGCTCTTGCCAACTGCTAGGAGACCACTGGGGCTAAAACCGAGAGCTGGGTTCCCATCGCCCGGCGTGGGGCATCGTGACCACAGGGCCCTCTCTGGCTGGCTCATGCATCCTTTTTTTGTTTTGGTACATGGAGATTGAACCCAGAGGCATTCTACCTCCAAGCGACACCCCTAGCCTGATCTCGATTTTTAAAATTTCTTATCTGGAAACAGGGTCTCATTAGGTTGCTGAGAGCCTCACGAGGTTGCCGAGGCTGGCTTTGAACCTGTGATTCTCCTGTCTCAGCCTCCCAAGTGCAGGGATTTCAAGCGTGCACCACCATGCCCGGCTATGCATCCTGTTTTTTTGTTAGAGCAAGAGCTCTCACTCAGGATTCTAAATGGTTCTCATTCTACCAACGAACACGGAGTAAGCAGTTTCTGAAGGAGAATGATGTTGTTTGAGAAGCACTTTGGGGAATAACTTATACATGAAGCGGGACTGTGTGGACTGTCTGCATTTGGAGGAGAGTTTCAGGGAAGCCTGAGTGGCAGGCCCATCCATCCATGACAGGGGCAGGGGCTGACGGCCAGGAACAGGGTCCATCAGCAGCCCCTCGCTGCCTGCTCATTCTCCTCGGGCCCACTGTGCTCCGATCACATGCCCCGAGCTGTGTCCTGGGCCCAGCGCTCTGGTCACGTGGGCGGTGACCATTCCCCCCCCACCCCCTGTGGCATGACCTGCTCCCCAGCTTCCTCACCTCCAGCTCTGGTCTTAGCCTGAGAAAGGGGTGCTGCACGCACACAGTCTCCTTTGCAGCCCAGGCCCTGGGGGGGTGGGGGTTGCTCTCCAGGAAAGAGGCTTGTTCTTTTCTGCACTTCCCAAGTGCTGTCTGGCTTTGCGGCCCCCTGGCCCGGAGCTCCCCCACGGAGCTGGCCATCGATCTGCCATCCCCGACCAAAGCTCTCTGGGGTTGGGGACTGTTTCTGATTTGTTCATTAGAGCCTCCCTAGTCCCGAGCCATGCCGGACACACAGCAGGTGCCTAATAAACATTTGCTGGCAGCTGGAGGGTGGAGAGCAGGCAGAAGGGAAAAGGACGAGGAGAGCAGTGCTGGCTGATCCCGGCACCGGGCTGGGGCCTTGTGGGCCCGAGGACCCAGATGCAGGGCACATTTGCATACATTTGCATGCAGAGTGTCCATGCTTCAGTTTCTGAAGATTCTTATGGTTTTAATCCGTGCATGCGGCTGAGGGGCCTGCTTGGGCATGAGGCACACTGGCCCAGGTTGGGGAGGCCGAGCAGGCGGCAGTCCAGGGTGCTGGCCGGCCCTCCGGCCTGTGGGCTGAAGCCACTGGGTCTCTGGGCAGCACTGGGGCTGATGGGTGTGATCAGAGCCGAGGTGCTCCAGGACTGGCTGTGTGGCCGTAGCGGGTCTCGTGGGGCCCGCCAGTGGCCGTGTGGCTGCAGTGGCTCTGGAGTCCTGCCCACCTGTCTCAGTGCCAGGCCGACTGGGGCTCCACGTGGCTGCCGCGCTCCAGCCTTGAATCTAGGTCAGGCTGGTGTGGGGAGGCCGAGCGGGCGCCAGGGCAGAGCCTGCTGCCTCGGCTTCCAGCGGGGCCGAAGCTGCCCAGGGCAGGGTCCCGACTCCCCAGCCGAGGCCGGGCCTCCACTGTTGTGCCTGAGCAGGCCTGTGAGGCCGTCCTGGGGAGCAAGGAGCCTGGCTGGTGGGCATGTGCTGTGGCTGTGGCTGTCGTAGGTGAGGGAAGGCCGCTGTTCCTAGGCCTGGGACACTGTCCCTGAGCATGAGGGGCTAGGACCTGGGGTGTGGGCCTGATGATGCAGGCTGGAGGCTTTCTGAAGCTCTGTGTTCCTCCAGCTGCCCCAGCCACCAGACCCCAACAGCCCACACCCCCCCATCACCCCAGTCGCCCATCTATAAGTCTCCACCCCCCTCATCAGCCTAGTCACCTGTCTACAAGCCTCCTGTGGCTGACACCCCACCTGGGGCCATCTGCACCCCGGACTCTGGCCCCATCCCACCTTGCTGTGGAATTGCAGCTAGTCACCTGCCCTCCTGCCCCTGCGGCCCAGGAATGAACACAGTGGGGGTGATGACTACCTCACCAGCCGCACCTGGGTGGACCCCACCTCCAGCCATTCATGTCCTCTCTTTGTCTTGTCTCTTCCGATCTTCTGCCTGGGAATTGAGCGCTGTTCCTTTGGGGCCTGTCTTCCACCTCTACTGGGCCTGGAGGAGGCCGGGGGCAGGGCTTGTGCATGGGGGTGCTGGGGGAGGAGGGGATGCCAGGCCCAGGGTGGAAGCCCCTCCTCGGTCGCGCTGGGCAGCTACAGTTAGGCCAGCTCCCCATTGCTCCTTCTTCCTGTTCTCCATGCCATGCCCCCCTCTGTAACCTTTAAACCCCAAACCAAGACCTGGGCTCAACTCCTCCTGAGGGTCAAGGCCGCAGGGGGCTTTGTACTGGGGACACCTGGGGACTCAGGTGGAGGGGTATCCCTGAAGACCAGTGTCTCTGCTTCCCCCTGTGAATGGCCTGCCTCTCCCCATCCCCACGTGGCTTCCTAGGAAAGGGGCCGCTCTGCGCACACCACCAGCGGGCCAGGGGCTTGTGGCGTGGGTCTGGCCTCCTGCCAGGCCCTCCGGAGCCACCCAGTTTCCCGACAGTACCAGAACATTGACAGGACTCTATAACCAGGCAAGAAGCAACACTAAATTGGCTTTGATGTTGAATAATTAATAAATCGTCTCAGACACGGGCCACTGGGCCCCTGTCTCCCCGGGGCAGGGCTGTCAGCGCCTGAGGGCCTATGTTTCCATCTTTAAACACACTCCTGGCACTTTTGAGAGGTAATTACAGCATCCCGTGGAGGGCAGAGCTGGTGCTCCTGCCGGAGGCTGCAGCAGGGCCAGTGTGACCATCAGTAGGCAAGGGGGCCTACTCTGGAGGGTGAGCTGCCGGCTCTGTCCCACCTGGCTGTGAGGCCCTGGGCAGGACTCCAATGCCTCAGTTTCCCCCTCTGGAAAGCAAGCAGGTGACCTCTGGGGGCCCTCCTAACTCAGGCATTCGGAGGTGACCTCAGGGAGCAGCCACCCCTGGCTGCGAGCCGGGGCCCCTGCCCTGGTGGGCAGCCGCGGCCCCCCTGCCTGCCGAGGTGTGCTAGCCGGTGCAGCTGTGAATCGCAGCTCCCTGCGGCAGGACCATCGGAAGCGTTTCCTTGGAGATTTATGTAGGACAGAAGTTAGAAGTCCAAATCTGCGGTGCCCCACAAAGCCTTCTGAAGGCGTAAATAGGCCCTGTTTCCCTGTTGGACAGACGTTTCATGGGGCCTCCTGCTCGTGGAAGCTGCTGGGAAGTGGCTGCTGGTGCCCAGGCACTGGCAGGGCCTGTGACCCCAAGAACAGCAGAGTCAGTACCCTTGGGCCCCCCTACTCACAGTGGAGACCACCGAAGAGGGCATCGCACTTGGACTTTGGGTGCAAGAATGGTGGCCCTGGCCAGGCCCTTGGAGAACTGCTGCTCCTTTCTTGTTACAGATGGGGAAACTGAGGCAAGGGGGCAGTGAATTCCCCTGGGTCGCACAGAGGCGGCCAGAGCCGGGACTTGAGTTGGAGTAGTCTCCAACTTCTATGCTCTCCGTGTCCTTTCTTGGCCGAGTGTGCCTTCTGTCTATGGTGGCATTTGAAACCCCTTCCTCTCCTGTGACATTTCTGTAACATGTCTAGGCTACCCCCAGCTGGCCATCAGCTCCAGACGCCCCAGAGCTGCGGCTCAGTGTAGGTGGCCTCTGCTCCTCTGGCTGCCCCAGAATGCCTGCAGTGCTGCCCGCTGGTCAGCAGAGGGCGCTGGGGCTCAGGGTGGAGGGGCTGCAGCCTGCCTGGGTGGGAGAGGTACGGGGGTTCAGGTGTCCTGATGCCGAGTTTCCATGTCCCGTCATGCTCTCCTTGGGGCTGTCTCCTGCACAGCACTGTGGGCATCCAGACGCAGGCTTTGCACGACGCGTTCTCGTGGGCCTTCTGCGGTGCTCAGTGGTGGGGGGCTTCTGTGCAGCAAGCCAGGGGGTCTACACCACACCTAGCAGGTAACCTGCAGAGCTGTGAGCAGAATCAGGCTCCAGGAGTCTGGTTGTGCCCAGGCTCTACTGCCCCCCATGGTGGGCTGCTGGGGGCCTCTGTCAGTCTGTAGGAAGACCCCCCAGCTGTCAGAGCTTGGCGGGAGATGCAGCGGGGCCTCGAGTAGGTGGGGTGCTTAGTGCTGGCCATCTGTGGTGACCCTGTGGGAAGTGCAAGAGACTGAGGAACTGACCCTCAGAGCAGCTCTGGGTGAAGGAAGCTGGACCCTTGGGTTAGCTCTGGGTAGGGTGGCTGCCGGCCTGTGCAGAGCCTGGGCCTAGGGGACATGTGAACACGCATGCAGTGTTCCCACTGAGCACCGAGGAAACTGAGGCACAGAGTGGATGGGCTCTGCCCCCTGCAGGTCTCAGGGAATGGCGTCTGTTGGTCCCTCTGCTGGCAATGCCTACAAAGCCATGGGCGGGCCCAGCAGGGGGACTGTCCCCACACCCCATAAGGGGAGCTCAGGTCCAGCAAGGCAGTGTGGCCTGGAGGGTAGTGTGGGTCCCCTGCTCTCGAGCTAAGCACATGGAGCCCCACCAGAGAGGGCGGGCACTCAGCAGACCCCGACACCCGACCCTATTGCTCTTCAAAGGAGAAGGAGATGAAACTCCTGGGCCTGGGCTCTTCCTCACCGCAGAGCTGCCGAGCCACCACCAGCCAGGCCCAGCGCTCTTGAAGATGCAACTCTGCTTAAATGCCCAGAAAGGAGGCCTGGGAGATCAGAATCTTAGCAAATTAACATGTGCGGCAGAGGATTTTAATCACCGCCTTTAATCGCAGCCGGGGTAACGGAAATCATCTCCTGGCTGAGTGCGGGGGGTGGGGCCGGCCACGCGGATGGATTATTCATTAGAACCTGAACTTGGGTTTCACCCGGCTTTTCGGGGGGTGCGGAGACTCAGGGGCCTTTTGTCCCCTCCAGGGGCTGCAGCCAGCTGGCTCTGGGACCCCTCCCCAGGGACCCAGTTATCTGAGAACCCTCACCCCTCATCCCCAGTCTCAGATCTGTCTTTGGCTTTGATCTTCTGTCTCCACTCTCTTTGTCTCTCTCTGCCTCAGTTTCTCCTTTTCTGAGACCCGGGCCCCTGGCCCTCTCCCAAAGGGGACTATCCCAGGGGACACAGCGCAGGCGTGGTGCATCCTGGGATCACCCCTCACACTCCCTGCCACTGGCGCCACTGCTATGGCTGTCCTCCCTCTTGCTGGTCTGGTAGACTCCGCTGTACATTAGGACCCTCTCCTGCCATGGTCAGCAGGGACCCCGACTCAGACTCGGGGCTTGAGGGAGAAGACCCCTCACTGGTATAGCTCTGCCAGTGGGGTGGACCCAGGCTTGGGGCCCCAACTGCCATGTGACCATGAGAGACAGTGTCCATCAGAGGGCAGCCCCAGAGTCCAGGCAGTGGCTACTCTGACCGAGAGGCCAGGGCCACAATGGCAGCAGAGGAGGAAGGCTGCCTTTAAGGGTGCCAGGCAGCGGGGCCCAGGGCCTTCCTTGGGCGGGACCCAGCTGGCAGCACGACCCCTCTGGGGCTTTGCCTAGCAGGGGACAGTCACACCGGAAAACGGCACACCTAGAGCCCAGAGGCAGCTCCCATCCCCCATGCGGGCCTGTCCACCTGCCTGGCCCAGCATCCCCACCAACCGCCCAGGCCCCCTGGGGTGCTAGGGCGCCATCCTGCCAGACCACTGCAGGCAGATACAGGAACGTTCAAAGCATCGTTCCTGGGCTGCAGTGAGGGACATGGGAAGCGGTTCTTCCCTCAGACACCGGCCACAGCAAGTTAAATCCCCGCAGGTCCCGGAGGCAGGCAGGGTGGGACTTGCTACCCAAAGGGCTAGAATCCTTACCAGGAGCACCCTACGGCTCTGCCCCCCAAACTGGACACCACCACCATCACCAGGACAGCTGGTGAAATGTCACTCAGCTACCCCTTGACGTCTCAGCCCTTCTGGGGAGTCCTCAGGGATCCAGCCCAGAGGTTGGGGGGTATAGTGATCAGAGGGACCCCGAGGGCTGTGCAGGGAGCATTTGGCTCCTGCCCCTGGGGGTGTGCAACTACTGGGGTGGGAGGGCCTCCAACTTGGGAGAAGAGGAGGGCAGGATGGTTGGGGGGTGGTCTGTGGAGCCGCTGGGAGGAGCCAGCAGCCAGCTCCACCTCCCCTTCTGGTCTCTGAACGGACCTGGCCCGGTGCCCGCGGGAGACCCCCCTCCTGGGTTTGCTCCAGTTCCACCTGCAGCAGCCTCTTGGGCCAGGAATCCGGCAGCCAATGGTTAAGGGTGGGCGGCGCTCCCGAGGGAGGGGCGGACCTGGCGGCGAAGGCGCCTCACCCCGCCCCGCCCCTCCTCTCTCCTCCTTTGCGGGCGAGGCGGCTTCAGCGAGCGGGCAGAAAGCTTTGAACCGGAATGGGCGCTGTGCACGGGGCGCCCCGGCTCAGGCTAGGGCTTGGGGGACACTGGGGGCCAGTGCGGGGCCCTGGCCCCCTCTGGCTGTGCCGGTAACAGAGGGGTTGGTGCCCGCGGGTCATGGAAGAGCCTGGGCCACCCGGCGGGCTCAGCCGGGACCAAGGTAAGGGGGCAGGAAGGTCCCTGGAAGGTGGCTGTGGCCCTCGGCCAGGATCCCAGGGCCAGAGCTGTGCACTGGAGACCCTCTGACACCCCGAGGGCAGTGCTTGGCCCCCTCCCCGGGGTCTCTGGGAGTGCAGCCTGATGACCCCGTTCTCCGACTGCTCCACCGCCCTGTGACCCTCCCCCTGCCCCACGGCTGGCCTCTTGCAGAGATACCCCCGGCAGAGGGCACAGATCTCGCAGGGTCGAGGGAGGAGGCAGCCTCCTGGCTGTGCTGACCCTATTCCTGACCTCCAGCCTGCCCCAGGGACACCCTCTGCCTGGCGGGGCAGGTCTGCGGATGGCAGGGCTGTCTTGGCCTGAGCTCAGTCAGCACCATGGACAGGGCAGCCCCGGCTTTCCCCGGGAGGGTTCGCAGTCCTGTGAGTCCCTCCAGGGTCCCTGGAGTCAAACCTTCTCGTTCAGATCTGTCCCATTTTATTGGCCTGCAGCAGGCACTGCCCTAGGCGGTAATGCAGAACGGCGGGAGTGCCGGAGCCCGGAGGCTACCCCCCGCTGCCTGCCAAAAGGAGGGGTGTCTGGCTGCACCATCAGTGCACGCTGGGACGGAGCTTCTCCGGGACAGGGTCTCCGTCTGCCCCAAATGCAGTGTGAGCTTCTGGGCCAAGCATCAAGGGCCCGGCTACGGCAGGAGTGACTCGGGCTGGACAGCAGGCAGAGCTTCTGATCCAGGGCGGGCTTCCAAGGAGAGTAGGAGCTTGTCTCCTGGCAGTTTGTTCAGGACTCCACTTGTTTTGCCTCTGGGCGTGGGGGGGCGGGGGGGCCCTGGGGGAGCTTGGAAGGTTGTGTGACCTCCAACCGAGCACCCGTCCTCTCTGAGTCTCCAGGGATGAGACATGGTGTGGGGCCAACTCGGAGGGCAGCTTGTGAGTGTGCAAGGCCAGCGTGCCTGCAAAGTGTGCCACAGTGCTGGCCTGCGCGGCTGCTCCAGGAACGCCTGGCCCTTCCCTGCCCTCCTCCCTCCCTCCCCGGTGGAGGTGCCCTTTATGAATGGGGGCAGCGTGGCTGGTGTCAATGAAGCTGCCAGTGCAGACACGCCACTGGGCCCTCGTGGATCCTGATGGACTTCATGCTTGGGTGCACCTGCTTCCTGAACACACCCCACCCCAAGGCAGTGGCAGGGCGTCCATGGGTGGGTGGTCCCTGGGGAGGGCCTGGCTGGCATGTTCCTGCCCATCTGGTGCACAGAGAGCTCCGGGGAATCAGTGTCCTGCGCTGGCCACTCGGACACCTGCTTGCTGATGGGGCAGGGGCCCCAAGATCTGGGGGAACTTGACACACTTGGGGTCTGGATCCGCCAGAGGGAAGTGGAGGGGGTGGTAGCGGCAGGCCTGGCCGGGGGCCCGCCTCTGTGCCTCCACGCTCCGGGCCAGGCTGAGACACGATAGCATGGTCCTCGGAGTCTCGCTGAAGACCGAGCAGATGGGCCGGCATCCTGGGTCCGGCCCTCCATCTGTACCACTAATGAGCTGATGACGAAGGTCCGCAGCTCCTGGCACCTTCCCCTGGAGGGCCGAGGTCTGCCTCTGCCCAGGAAGTGCCCTCTCCTGGGGCAGCTGTGGGGCATGGGGAGGCGTCTCTGGGGCCAGAGCCCACTGGCTGCACATTTGCTGAGGGCTGGCTGGGGGAGGGGAGGGGAGGGGAATGAGTAATTGGACGTGTCTGCTTCTTCCTGGGATTTTGCTTCCAACACAGCATACGTGGGCTCCGGGCCGGCTGGACATGCTTCCTGTGTGGGAGCGACGCGGGGCAGGGTGGGGCAGTGGGCACCGTCCCCAGATGGCATGTTTTCTCTGGCTCCTGGGAGGTCACCCACCTGGGCAGCCCCAGGTACACAGACCCCACAGCAGCCAGGTGAAGGCCCCAAGATGGGCCTGTGTGGGTGATGGTGGCCAGAGAGGCCAGCTGCTTAGGAGGCACAGGCGGCCCGGGGGCCACCGCAGGGGGACTGGGCAGGCCTTCGGGTGGGAGGGTGGAGCCCAGGCCGCTCCGTCCTGGGGTGCACGCTGTCTCGCAGTCTGCTCAGACCTGGTGGCCCTCGGATCTCCGAGGAACTCGGCATCTTGACTTGAGGAGAGGCCAGGGCACTTTGGGAAGTTGAACTTGGAGGGCCAGCTAAATCTCACGACACGGGCTCTGCGGAGGCTTCCCGGCGAGGGCTGGGGACCTGTGATGGGCCCAGGGATCCGGAGCAAGCTGCTCCTTGGCTTTGCGGCTGCTCAGGCTGCAACAGAGGGGCTGAGTGGCCCGTGCTGGGTCCTGAACCCAGGCGCTCAGCCTTCCCTGGCTTTCTATCTCCTCCGGGCTTAGCCTGGCTCCGCCACCCAGAGGCAGCCCAGCCCTGCCAGCTGTGGCTTCCCTCCCACCTGGCCCCGGCCCAGGCTGGTAAGGAGGGGGCGGGGCCGGCTCTGGCCACCGCCCACCCAGCCTCCTCAGAGCCTCCCTGGATTCCCTAGGGGCTGCAGCCCTTCCCCTCCCTCTCCTCCTCAGGACACCATCTGGTGACTTTCCCCACCCCGTGTCTGTGGCCCTGCTTCTTCTCCACCTCCTCCCCCAGTGCTCTGGGCAGGGGCTTGGGGGCTGGGATCTGCCCCTGACGCTGGCGGGGCACCCGCCTCCTGGGAGCCCAGGTAGGAGCCTGTCTGCTCTGCTGGGGAGAGGAGGCCGCGGAGCCCTCAGGGAAGCCAGTGGCTGGTGGCAGGGACAGGAGCCCCAGGGACACAGGGACGAGGGGCGCCTGCGGGAGCAGGAAGCTGTGAAATGGGCTATTAATAGAGTCCTCTTCCTGGCAGGACTGTCGAACGTGATTAATGCCACCGCTGTGCGCTGAGCTACCGCACGCCACCAGCTGGGGCTGGCTGGGGACCGCGAGGGGGCAGGAAGGGGGACTGGCCCCTGAGGGACCCACGCAGAGGCTCTGCGGGGCAGTCGGGAAGGCCTGGCCTTAGGGCCTCACTGGGCTGAAGGCGCAGGCGTGCGCCCTCGCAGGCCGACTGGGGGACGGCATGGTGGCTCTGGTCTAGGCAGGGACCTGGGGCTGCTCTGAGGTGAGGTGCGGGGCGGTGGACACCCCTGACCTCAGAGAGTGTCCCGTCCACTTGCCGCCTGGGCCATCCGTGCAGCACCTTCTCATGCAGCCAGACCCTCGGAAGGGCCCCCGCCCCAACTCCCTGAGGGGTCATGGGACGGTAGGAAGGCCCCGGCCCTCCCTCTGGAGAGGATGGGTGCTGGGTCCTGGGGTGGGTGCCACCAGCCAAGGGTGTACCACACCGCAGGCACACACTGCCCACCCTCCCGTGGACCAGGGCCTCCGAGATTAGTGGGGGTGGGGCTCAAGCCAGGGCCGGGCCAGTGGTGCGTGAGTGGAGCTGAATGGCCGGGTCTGTCTGGCCTGCCTCGGGCTCCCTCTGGCCTCCTCACTCCAGCGATGCCGTGGAGTCCGGCGCTCCACCCACAGAGCCCTGGGTGGGAGCCCAGCTGCCTGCCCCGGGGGAGGACGCTGCTGGAGGGAAAGGGCATGTTTGACCTCGCAGACTGCCCATCCCTGCTGACCCGGGGCTAGGCAGCGGCCATGGCCTGCAGGGGCGCCGAGTGGGCCCCAGCCCTGGCTCCCCTGCCCCGGGAACAGGCACAGCCCTGGGGTCCTGCTGGGGAGGGCTGCAGGAGCCGACTCACACTCCCTGATAAAGTAAAAATAGTTGGGGAGGAGGCGCCCAGACGTGCGGGGGGGACGCGTTGCTTCTCAGACGTTTAAATAATCTCGGCCATATGTGTGTGGGCCCGTCCCTCCCTCCCGAGCGGCGCTGGCCAGGGGCCGGGCTCATCCCGGGGGTGCCGCTGCGGGGCTGGGGCGGGGGGCCGCTTCCTCCTCGCTAGTCTCTTCCCCTGAGCACCTGCTGCACGCTGAGCCGGCCCTCAGGAGGCGGGGAGGCCGCCCCAGAAGAGCCGGGGGGCCGTGGCTCTGAGGCCCCGTGCTGATGACCCTTCTGAATAGGGTGGACGTGGGAAGGGCCCCTCTGAAGGGCCTTTGGGAAGGACAAGAAGGCCTGTAGGGGTCATAGCAGGCCTGGGCGGGCAGCTGCACAGTGGGGGCTGGGGCCGGATCTGGACAGGCCTGGGAGATGGTATGCACAGGGGGGTGAGAGATTGTCCCCAAGCCTGTCCCCTGCCCCAGGCGTTCCCTAAGCCAAGCGGGTGAGTGGATAGGGAGGATGCAGTTCCTGTACCCCGACACCCCGAGTGTGCTGGCGGGGGGGGCTCCTGAAGGTGGCCCGTACATGTGTGTGCACAAACCGCAAAGCCTGTGGGTGTGATTTGTGGGTTTTGTTGAAAGATTAAATTGATTTTCTAGCTTTCTCCGGGGAGAGGCGGAGGTGCTAGGCTGCCGCTGGCCTCTTGCTGGTGTCACCTGCCGTGTTAGGACAAGATCGATCGCCGCCACAAAAAGTCACACCAGTGCCGCCCTGGCTTCCGACAGGGAGGTTTTTCCTCCTTTAGGCATGTCCTGCGTGGGGCTGGGGAAGGAAGGAACTGGGACCCTAGGAGCGCGCCTTTTGACCAAGGGGACTGCGGCAGAGACAGGGAGGATCCCAGGGGTGGGGGAGTAGGGAGCTCTGTGCGCTGGCAGCTGCCCAGGCTGCTGTATATAGGGTCAGCGGGTGCAGTGCCAAGCCAAGGAGGGTCACAGCACCGTGGGGCTCTCCCTGTCCTCCAGCTTCACACGGCCCCGCACAAGTCCCCTGGGACGGGCTAGAGCTGGCTGAGCCCTGGAGAGGAGGACCACCATCCCCTCCCCTCCCTGAGTATGTCCTCCCCGGTGCATCCTTCATTCCCCTGCCCACACGCGTCCAGGGGGTGAGGGAGCGGTCGCTGTCCTGCTTGAGGAGCTCTCGGGGGCAGCTCTGCTCTTGGGCTTTGAGGGAGCCATGTAGCCCACACAGGGGGGTGCAGCAGGAGCACGAGGGGCCGGGAACAGCCAGTGACCACCGCTCCCTGACCAGGGCCACCAGCCCCCCTTGGCCTGGATGGGGCCTGGGTGGGCTGGATGCAGGTCCAGCCTCCATGTGGACGTGCAGCCGCGTGCGGTGACTCTACTTCCCCCGGAGCCCTCTGCAGGGCGGTGCGGGGCAGCCGGGCCCAGGAGGTCCTCGGGTGTCCTGGTTCAGGCTGGGGCGTGGTTGGAGCCCCGGCCTTGTGAGACCTGTTCTGACCTCCCTGTGCGTGTTCAGGGCTTGGGGAAGGCAGAGTGAGCTCCAGAGCCAGCAGAGAGGGGGATGGGGGCAAACCAGGTGCGAAAGGCACCCTGAGGGCCATCGAATCTCTCCGTGTTATGGAGGGAGGCTGGCTTCCCTCTGGCCTCCAGGAGCCCGCCAGGTCCCTCTCAGGCCGTATCCGCGCTGGGGGTTTCTCTGGGCCCTGGACCTGGGCCTGAGTGTAACTCTGTGGCTGCTGGGGTGGCTCTGTGCGGATGGGGGTCCTGGCGGGATTGGGGCCAGGGCTGCACTCCCACCTCATGTCCTTCTGGGCCAGGAGTGGGCTAGAGCCTGGCGTGGGGCCTGTGGCTGTGTCCTGAGGACGCATGCGCCCCAGGGCCAACGTTCCCCCGTGACGTCCCCTGGCCTAGGGCACTGGCCCCCTTGACAGCTGCGATTCTCTGTCCATCTGATCTTTCTAGTGTCGCAGGTGGGCGAGGGTCACCTTGGTCCCCAGGGCAGTGGCAGGGGCCTTACCGGCAGAGCCCTGCATCAGGGGGATTAGCTGGGCCTTCGTCTGCCTGGTCAGGGGAGGATTATGGCCTGCGGCCTCTGAGGAGGGGTCAGGGAATCTGGGGTACAAGGGCTCTGGCCCCTCACTCTGTGTCCCCTCCCAGGGCCCCTGCCCAGGCACCCAAGCCCCCTCCCCTGGTTAATAGTGGGAGGCCAGCGAGTGGCTGAGAGCTGAGGCCATGATCCGAGGAGGCAGGAGGGCCAGGGTGGCCAGCCCTGGGCAGCTTTGAGGGAGGGGCAGGAGTGCCCCCCCTGCCTGGGGCAGGCCTAGGTGAGGCAGCCCTGAGGGCAGCGGAGGGCTGGGTCTTCTGGGCCAGGAGCCTGAAGGCTCTGAGCGGAGAGTGAGTGGCCCGGTCACCTGGGGAGCTGCTGATGGACTAGGGGAGGCAGGAGAGGGATGGCGCTGTCACCCCATGCCCAGGGTAAAGGAGCATGGTGGCCCTGGGGCACCCGGAGTGTCAGCTACCCCACCCTGCCCAGCCTTGGTGTCCCCAGTGATTCCCACGTCTTTGGGGACTGTGGGATCCACCTCCTGGCCCCAGCTCTGGTCCTGTTGCTCTCTGGGGGCTGCAGGTGGTGAGGGGCTCCCACAGCCTGTCTTCCTGGGGACTCCGTAGACTGTCACCTATCCCAGTGGCTAATGGCTCCCTCAACCGATTCGAGGCAGAAAGGGCAGGCCAGTGGCCGGACTCGGTGAGCACATGAAGCCTCTGTCTTCATTCCTAACCGGGCTCTGGGTTTGGCTTTGAGTTGATTACACCAGTCTGGCTGGGTAGAGGTCCTGCCTTCCGTTGCCAGCCAGGCCAGGACCGGCAGGGTGGGCCTCGGCACGAGGACCAGGGGTCTTTGTCACAGGGGTTGCTGTGGCTGAGGTGTGGTCTTTGGCAGGGAGGGGCTGGGCTTTGGGGCAGCAGCTCACAGCCCAGGGCCTGGAGCAGGGGAAGGAATGGAAATTGCGTGCAGGTTCTAGGAGTCGTGAACTCTGGCCCACCTAGGAAGTTGCAGCACAAAGGAGTCCCGTGTCCACCCTTGGGTCAGAAGACTCCATGTCCTAGCTTGGCTCTGGCCCCAGCTGCAGAGGGCTGGTCACTGGACCCTGGCCTTTGGGACAACAGGCTGCTACTTCTGTCCCACCTCTGGATCTGATTGCTTCTGGACTGTGGGGATCCACTGGAGGCCCCTGAAAGTGAGGGGAATATGGGGAGGGGTGAGAGCCTGGCTGGAATAGAGAGGGACAGACAGTAGCCTCGGGCATCCAGCATAGGCACGGTGTGGGGAATGAACACAGGCTGACCGCCCTCAGCCTTGAGCAGTGTCTTTGGGGCTGGGAGAGCCTCGTCTGTCCTGCCGTCCTCCCTCCACCCTGGGCAGAGGCTGGTGGCCTGGGGCCTGCGATGACCTGCTGCCTTCCCTGTGCCCTCCTGCAGCTGGGCGTTCTCTGGCCTAAATCCTCTGGGCAGCTGGGCTGGATCCAGGCAGGATTAGCGGAGATTGGCCCGAGGGTGGGCAGGCCAGGCCCCGCGGAGGCCCAGCCCCTGGGATGCAGCTTCCTCCGGCGCTCCTGGGGGCCGTGGAGGGTGGGTGGGCTGGCCTGGGGACCATCGGGGGCCGCAGGTAGCAGCCAGGCCAATGCCTGTGGGGCCTGGGGACAGCCCTGGAGGGGCTTTCAGGGGCTCTGAGAGGGAGGAGGAGGGGGCTGAGGAAAGGAGGAGAGCCCCAGGAGCCCTCGCACCCAGCCCCGCCTCTGCCTGACCCGCTGCTGAGCCCCTCCCCCACCATCTGGCCATGTCTGGCTCCCAGGCATTGGTCACCGGCCGGACCACGGGCGCAGTGGCCTGCCTGGCAGAGGTGTTCCTCTGGGTCGGAGGGGGCGTGGTGGTGGCCCCTCAGTGGCAGCTCAGCACACAAGGTAAGAAGGGTCGGGGACCGGCCAGACCCCATGGGCCGTGGGGCTGCTCGTAGAGGTGTCAAAGGCCGGGGGTCTCCTATGCTGACCCTTGCCAACCTCCAGTCTCCCTCCGGGGGTCACTGGGGCTCAGCAGCACTGACCAGGTCACCCTCAGCCAGGCAGAGAATCCCAGAGTCCCTGGACTCCGTGAGAGGGCCCGGAGGCAGGACCCAGGTGGGGGGGCTGTGCTGGGTGCCTCATGGGCGTTCCACAGCTCCCTCTGAGGGGGCCTTGGCCCTCTGCGGGGCACGGGGAGCAGTGGCACCCTCAGCCCAGGGAGGGTAGGCAGACAGTGACAGTGTCCCTGGAGCCCTGGGACTCAGAGTGCAGAGCGGCAGGGCGACGGACGGGAAGGTCCGGTGTGTGTCCGAGAGGCCCTGCCAGGGCTGTCGGCCTCGCTGTTCTCCACTTCAGCTGGCAAAGCAGGCCTCCTCTAGCTGCCACCTTCCAGAACCCTCCGTGGGCCTCCAGGGCCTGCCTCTGTTCCCCGTCTCCCCTGCTCACAGCACCTCACCCCTGCGTCCCCTGGAGGGCCCATGCTCCCTGTGTGCCCCCATGCCCGCAGTCCCTTCCTCCAGGTAGCCCTCCCAGCTGGCACTTCCCATGATCCTCTGCAGGGCTCACCGAGGAGGGTCCCTCATTGTGTGTGTCTCTTGGGGTTAATTACTCTGAGCCTCAGCAGATGGCATTGCTGTGTCCTGGGCTCTGGAAGCAGGTGTACAGGGCCTGGGGGCTGATCTGTCCCTGGGCCGGGGCCAGCCCATCCTGGCCTGGACTTTCTGAAGCCTGTAGCCCTGTCCTGGGACCCGGACAGAGGAAGCAGGTGGCCAGGATGAGGGGACTCGTGGGCTCAAATCCAGCACTACAGCCTCCCAGGTCTGCGCCCTTGTGTGGGCCTCCGTCCATGGGCTTGGGGAGTGGACGCACAGAACCGTCCTCGCTGCTCCTGGGGAGGGTGACTTCCCTGGGGATGCCACAGGAAGGGGTTGCAGGCTCTCAGGAATGGCCCGTGGCTGGGGCCAACAGCTGGGCTGGCATGGGGTTGGTGCCTACCCTGTACCCAGCATGAGGGTGTCTTCTGCACAGTGCTCCCGGGAGCTGGGCCAGTCACTGGTTCCTGTCCCCAGCGGTGGGTTTGCAATGTTTGTTCGCTCTGAGTGATGACCCCCTGTGGCCCTGGTGGTGGCTGGGACTGGTCTCGTGCTAGTGGGATGGGTCACGTCTGAGCAGGGAGAAGCAGATCCTTTATGGGACTCGCCTGTCCCAGTCCCCAGGGCCACCGGGGTGGGGGGGAGGGGCAGGGGGCAGCGAGGGGCCTGGCCTCAACTCTGCAGTGAGCAGGAGGTGGTGGCCTCTGGGTCCCCCTTGGGCACTTGCAGCAATCACAGCCCCTGTCTGTCTGCCTCTGTGTCGTCTGTCCGTCCAGTGGAGCGATGCATGAGCGCCATGCAGGAGGGGACCCAGATGCTGAAGCTTCGAGGCGGCTCCAAGGGCCTGGTGCGTTTCTACTACCTGGACGAGCATCGCTCCTGCCTCCGCTGGCGGCCCTCACGAAAGAACGAGAAGGCCAAGAGTGAGTGGGCAGCGGGGAAGCGGGAGGGAGCGCCGGGCAGCAGCCTCTGCGGGGTGGCCGGGGCCTGAGACCCTGGGTCCTGGCGTCTCTGCACTGTGCGGTGGGGGGGGTCGGGACCCTTGCCTGGCTGCCCACCTGCCACGGCCCTGAGACTCAGGAGGGTCTGGGTGGCTCAGTGCCTGGCCCTGTGTCAAATGCCCACTGTGGATATAGGTGCTTTCCCAAACAGAGACGGGGACCACAGCCGGGCACCCTGGGGTGGGGCTTGGGTGTCAAAACTTGGCATGGGGTCTGAGCTGGATGGCTTCCTGCAGGGGACAGACAGACAGAGTTGGGACATGCAGAGGGGTCGGGACCCTTGCCTGGCTGCCCACCTGCCACAGGGAGCCGGGTAGAGAGACACTGGAGCCTTAGGCTGGGAGAAGGGTGTTTCCAGCATCCCCGCTGGCTTTGCTGATGGGCAGGACCCAGGTGTGCCAGGGCACGGCCTCACCCAGAGGTTGCCAAGGGCACCGCCCGGAGCCCCAGGAGAGAACCACGCTGGCAGGGCCCCCGGAGGGCCCATGGCAGGGGTGTCCTGGATTGGCAGCTCCTCCTGACCCCCCCAGGAGCCACACAGACTGCCCCTGGGCTGGGGGAGGGGTGGCACCACCTCAAGGCTGCACAGGCAGAAGGAGCCTCAGCGCCTAGTCAGGAGTGTCTCTCTGTGCCTGGCACTGTCTCTGGCACTGGGCATCCTGCAGGAACTCTGACGCTGAGCTGGCGTTCTGATGGTGAGATGGGCCTGCCCCTAACAGGCCCACCATCGCAAGAAATGCAGCAGAAGGCGGGAGAGCAAGGGAGGGGCGGATGCGGGTCAGGGAGGCCCCGGGGGTGGGGTGGCTCCAGGGAGAGGCTCGGCCCTCCCAGCCTGCGCTCACTCCCGGGGACCCATTCGAGTGCTTGGAGCCCAGCCTAGCCTTGGAAGGGTTCCGGGGAGGAAGAGCATGGGGCAGTGGTCCTGTAGACCAAGTCTAGGCCCGCACCCCCCACTGCCACGCACACCAAGTGGAGAAAGGCCGGCTGGTGGAGATGCGAGGTCCCCAGCTGTGGGAATCCCGGGCGGCTGCAACCCCAGAGGGGACGCTGGCTGCCCATCGCCTGCACATCTGGGAGAGGTCCTGCCAGAGGTGCAGAGACAGATTCTAGAAGTGTCTCTGAGCTCACCTTCTCTTGGATATTCAGCTTTAGAGCTGGGGCCCTGTGGGGCGCTGGCGGCTGCAGCTGGTAATGAAATCCTGGAGGAACCTGAGCTGGGCATGCCCCGCTCACCCCATGGGCCTCCCTGCGGCGTCCGGCTCCCATACCTGCTGTGCGGTGCCTGGGACAGAGGTGGCTGCAGGAACTGCACACCCGGCCAGCAATTGCCTTTCTCAGAACTGGGGGACCAGCTGGCCAGAGCTTGGTGGTGGAACTGGCTCATCAGCCGCCTCACTGTTGGGCCCTGCTAAACAGAGTCCTGAGCCAGCCAGATACCTGGGGTTGCAGGGGGCAGGTGGACCCTCTCCTGTGTGTGTGTGTGTGTGTGTGAGAGAGAGAGAGAGAGAGAGACAGACAGACAGACAGAGACACCAGAGGCGGGGAGGAGAGTCTGGCGTCAGAGCAGAGCCGAGCCCACTTGCACTCCGAGCAGGCCCCGGGGCTCCCGTGTAAGGGCTGGGAGGGGCTATGGCCGTGAGCACGGAGCTCCAGGCTGCGTGATCCCCAGCCTGTGGAGCGGGGGGATGCTTGGCCTCCAGCAGGGAGGCCGTGACCCGGTGCCCTCCCACCCGCCCGCAGTCTCCATCGACTCCATCCAGGAGGTGAGCGAGGGCCGGCAGTCCGAGATCTTCCAGCGCTACCCTGACGGCAGCTTCGACCCCAACTGCTGCTTCAGCATTTACTATGGCAGCCACCGTGAGTCGCTGGACCTGGTGTCTCCCAGTGGGGACGAGGCACGCACCTGGGTCACCGGCCTGCGCTACCTCATGGCCGGCATCAGCGACGAGGACAGTCTCGCCCGCCGCCAGCGCACCAGAGACCAATATCCTTGAGCACCGGGCCGGGGCCGGCTTCAGGGCAAAGCCCTCGCCTGTCCTCCTGGGCGGGTGCACATCTGGGAGGGGGCCTGGGGGCCGGGGTCCCTGGCTTCTTGCCGCCCTGGCGGGAGGGCGGGGAGGAGGGTCACGGTCAGGCCCGGGGACCGCATTGGCCCCTAACTTGGCACCAAAGTGGCTGAAGCAGACATTTGATGAGGCCGACAAGAACGGGGACGGCAGCCTGAGCATCGGCGAGGTCCTGCAGCTGTTGCACAAGCTGAACGTGAATCTGCCGAGGCAGAGGGTCAAGCAGATGTTCAGGGTGAGTGTCGGGCCGCTGCCCGCGTCCCCGTCTGGGGACCCTGTTGGGGCCGGTGTGGCCAGCCTGCCTGAGCTTGGAGGGGCCTCACTGTTGCTGCACTGGGTGGTCTTCAGCCGTCCTGGGCCAGGGAGGGCTGGGTGGTGGGAACCCCAGGGTGCCACCCATGGCAGCTGTCCAGGGGCCTCTGCCAGCTCTGAGGAAGGGGGTTGAGCCCTGGTGCAACCCTGCACAGGTGGGTGGACTGGGCAGTTGGGGCAGGCGCCCAAATGCAGCTGCACCCCATTTCCAGGCCCCCCCCATGGCCCTGATCTTAACGCCGGTGTACCAGTCCAGGCAGCAGCTCTCAGCCCCCACGCTGCCTTGGCCCCAACCACCCTGGTGTTAGAAGTTATGAAAACGCATCCCTCAGCCGAGCGGAGGCCTCTATTGTCTGTAATTAGTTCTCTCTTTCCGGATCCTCTGCGGGGGAGAGGAAGTGTGCTGTCAGCAGGTCCTGGTTTGGGGCAGGAATGGGATGAGCCAGCACACCCGGTCTCGGCCTCCTTGCCTTACTGCAGCCTGGAAAGGGTGCTGTGTGGGTCTGAACTCGCAGGTACACATTGCACACGCACACACATGCACATGCGCACATGCACACGCGCACACACACAGACGCACACACACATATGCACATACTCACACACTCTCGGACACCATGCCCAGTCTCTGGCGGCTCCTGCCCGTCATGCTAGACAGGTAGTCATGCCTGATTGGAGAGGAGAGGAGAGCAGAGAGCGCTGCGCTCCTGCCCCTCGGCGGCGCGTGTAAATGCTCTCAGGAGGCCTGACTCCAGCTCTAGAAAAGCTGGGAGCTGCAGGCCTGAGTGGGGGCAGGAGCAGGGAGCTCGCAGCCTGCAGAGAGGCTCGCCGGCCCCTCCTGAGCCCCGGTGGGGACAGAGGCTGCTGGGCAGTGGGGCTGGCCGACAGCTCGCATCAGAGTAGATTTCTGCGTGGCGGATGGAGTGGCTTTGACATAATTTCATTAAGCCTGAGAATCCTGGAATGTGGGGCTGACCAGCACCCCTTCTCCTGCCTGCCTGGGGCTGGGCCATCCCTACCCACTTCTGGGCCCTTGGGCAGCTCTAGGCTGGCAGGCTCTTCCTCAAGGCGAGGGCCCTGGGAGGCAGGAGGAGGCCGCACAAAGGCCCTGTTGGATTGGCCAGCCCAGCGTGCCTGTGTGTGAGGGGAAGTTTCCAGCCCGAGAACTTGGCTTGAATTCTCTGCTGATAGGTCCCACAGCCCATGCCGGCCCGCCCCGCTGTGAGGACACGGGACCTCTGGCGCTCCGCGGGCTCCTGGGACCCGCTGTTTGGTCTCAGGCCTGGTGGTGTCCTGGTTCCACCAGATCGCCTGGAGAAAGCCCCGGGTGGAGGGGAGAGGCCCTGAGCTGGGGCTGGCAGGTGGGGCGGAGCTCCAGGGCTTGGAGAGGGGCCCGGCGAGGGGCTGTTGCTCGAGATTCGTGGGCCTTGGACCCCAGCAGACCCCATGTGCTTCAGACCCAGTGGCCCTTGTCCATGGGGGTCAGCCGGTCAGAGAGGGCCCTGAAGTAGATGTAGCCTCCAGCCAGCCTCTGATCATTAGCAGCAATTCAGTTGTAGAAAAATCTTGATATTACTTCCGACTGCCTGGAACTGCCTAATCAGAGGAGAGATCTGTGTGGCGGATGGAGTGGCTTTGACATAATTTCATTAAACCCGAGAATACTGGAATGTGGAGCTGACCAGCACACGCGCCCCGGGGCCTAACTGCTTAAGAGCCCCTGGAGGCCGGCTATGGCCTGGCTCAGCGCAGGGCTGCCGGCAAGACGCTTCAGCCGCTGCCCTTCCCAGCAGCATGCCCATGTCGGGAAGTTTTCTGGGGTGAGGCCAGGCCTCCTGAGAGCCTCTGTCGGCATTTACACTGGCTGCTGAGGCCGGGGCTCTGTGCTCGGTGATGACCAGGCCGATTCCCTCCCTGGACTTCCGGCCGTGCTGCCCAGCCCCTCAGTGGCATGGCTCCACTCTGGGAGAGTGACCGGCTCGGCTCCACTGTCACAAAGGGGTCCTTTGACTTGCGGTGTGCGCTGGTCCAGTTGTCCCGGGTGAGGATGGTCAGCTGTCAGATGAGGGCTGCCCTCCAGTCTAGGATTGGATGCACTGGGGTCCTGTCTGCTGTCTGCTGGGCCTGGTGCCTGTGGCTCTGGGCCCTGGCCTTGGTCTTGGGTGCGCAGCATGGACACCAGGGTCCTGCTGCAGGTCCGAGTCAAGGAGCCAAGTCGGCCTGCCTGCCCAGAGCCCCCTCCTGTTGAGGACGGGGACGCGGGGGCAGCTGGAGCTGCCGTGCTCGCTGGCCATTCTCCTGGCACCGTCCTCCGGCCAGTCTAGAATGTGTGGCCACCTGGGGAAAGGCTGTTCTGTGGCTGGTACACCCAGTGAGTGCTGCTGTCCGCGGCGCTGGCCCTGCATCTGTCCCTCTCTCCTGGGTGGGGCCCCGGACTCCCAACTGTGGACACAGACATTGCGCTGTCTAGCTCAGAGGCTGGCCCCGTGGTCTGCTCCCCCCAATGCTCATTCCAAGCTCCTCCTGGCCTCCCGGGAGACCTGTGGTGGGCTGCCGAGTGCCAGCCCTCCCCAGCCCGCTGATGGCTCTGGGGAGACCCCGGTGGGGTTCATCCGGGAGCCCGTTCATCCTGGGGTCATGGTGGGCCATGTCTGCTTTCAGGGGGGCTTTTCCGCTTCACAGGGGATGAATCTGGGACTTCTGTGGCAGCCTGAGGACCCAGCCTGTGTCTGCTGGCCAGGCAGCTGTGTGCCCAGGCCTGGGCAGGACAGGGCACGGACAGAACCTGCCTCAAGGGCACATGGTCTGTGGAGGGGCAGGATTGGGGCAGAAAGCTGAGCCCTGGCTGAAGCAGGGCCTACACCCCGCTCTTTAAGGCTGCAGGGTCTCCATGGGCCCCTTCCGCTAGGGCCTTTCTGGCCCATTCCCAGGGACCTCCATGGACCCTGTCATACCTCGGGCTTCCTCTGGACAGCCTCCAGTGACAGGGCGCCCTT
This sequence comes from Graphiurus murinus, assembly GCA_004027655.1. NCBI lineage: Eukaryota > Metazoa > Chordata > Mammalia > Rodentia > Gliridae > Graphiurus > Graphiurus murinus. The sequence goes on from PVLC010000866.1 coordinate 117,253, forward strand.
GAACTCTGGGCTGCTTCCGGGCTGAGCCCTGGGGCAGTACAGTGCGTGGACCCTCAGCTTTTCTGGGAGCCAGCACCTCGGCAGAGGTTCCCTGAGCCCATGGCGGCAGGGTGGAAGCCACAACTTCACTGACACCCTGCTGGAAGCCTCTGGGGTTTCCTGGGGTTCTCTTGTGAGGCCTCTCTCTCTGCGAAAGGAAGACAGCAGCTCAGACCTCTTGCCTCTACCATGGGACCTGAACCAGGACACTGCCGGGCCCCTGGGGCCGGGTGCATTTCCAATCAACTGGTAACCGCAGGCTTAAGGGCACGGAGCCAGGGCGGAGGTCAGCTGCAGTGTGGGGTGTCAGCGCCCAGGACGGGGTGTGGGTGACTCCAGTGTGGGTTTGGTTGCAGGTTGAGCCTGCAAGGCACAGAGAAGGGGAGGGTCGGATCTGTGTTTACCAGGGTCACCCAGTGACTGTTTTTAGGGCAGAGGGGAGCCAGGGAGCGCTGTGCCCAGAGGTGACAGGCGGTGGCATGGTCAGTGGAGGAGGACGGGAGGCTGGGCTCAGCCGGGTTTGGGCGAGGAGTGGGTGGGTCTGCAGGGTCCCTCAGTGCAGCATGGTGGTGACCAGAGTCCTGGCCTTGCAGGAGGCGGACACGGATGACCACCAGGGAACGCTGGGCTTCGAGGAGTTCTGCGCCTTCTACAAGATGATGTCCACCCGCCGGGACCTCTACCTGCTCATGCTCACCTACAGCAACCACAAGGACCACCTGGACGCCGCCGACCTTCAGCGCTTCCTGGAGGTGGAGCAGAAGGTGAGGTGCACGTGGGCGGCACGTGAGCCCGGGGTCCGCTGGGGCCTCCGAACCGGCTTCAGTTCCCACCTGCCAGGGCGTGCGTGTGCCACAGGGCTGCTGTGAGGGTGGGGGAGGTGGGTGCTTTCTCCCTGAGGGCCTCTGAGCAGCACTGTCCTGCCTGTGGACACCCTGAGCCTCCAGAGGGTGCCCCCAGTTGGCACCCACTTTGTGCTGAGCATCACACAGACGAGGGCCCTGTGGCTGAGACTTTGAGAACTGTCCCTTGCCCGCAGTGGTCAGCCACGGGGACCCGAGTGGCTCTGGGCCCGCAGCCTCCTGCACTTACCTGTTTGTGCGGCAAACACGCAGACACCCCTCACTGCTACCCCTTTACCTTGACCCAGGAAAGAATTCCACCCCTAGAGGCCCGAGCCAGGGCCAGTGCTCCCTGGACACAGCCCCTGGGATGGGCCACCCGACTCAGGTCCTGGCAGGGGCCAGATACTGCCCACGCTGGTGGCACTCTCAGGGTGCCCACGTCGGGGCTGACCCAGGGCACCCTGAGAGCCGGTTTCCTAGACCGCCTTCCTGGTGTAACAGTTTGGAGTGTTTCTGAGGGTTCTTGATCTTAGCCAGTTTTATAAAAGAAGAGTCAGAGCTGCACTGCTGCAAGCTTAAGCAAAGTTTTACGATAACAGACAGAAAGGGGGTCAGAGCAACTAAAGCACTACATCAGAGGGGTGCAGTGGAGACTCTGGAAAGTAAGACACTGAGGTTTTCAGATACATACATTTTTTTTATGAGAACTTATTATCTTTTTCCTCCCACTCTGCTTAGCCAATAGTCTTTTCCCACCAAAAACTGGTACAGGCCCGTTAGCTATCTCTGCTGTGTGAGCCTTTTTAAATTAGCTTTCTATGTTCGTCCTCACATGGATAGAGAGGTCTAACATCACTGATTAACATATGTTAATCAAGATCAGGGGGCTGCATGGGAGAAGCCCGCTTTGTTCTTTATCTTACTGTAAAATTTAAAGTGTGCATTACTTTCCCCTGTCCTTGGTGAGTTTCTCAGCTTTTCCTTATCTCTATCCGCTAGAAGTTACTTGCTATGTCAGAAATGTGTTTTATAATGAAGACAAGAAAGATACAGGAGTATTGTCTTAAAGTATGGAGGTTTGGGCTTCACTATTTTTGTGTTATTAGTAATTAATATTGGGTTAATATAGCTTACTTTTTATCTTATAAGGTTAGTCTACATTATTGTGAGAGTCTATATAATTTTCTTTTTTTTTAATTGGCACATTGTAATCCTACATCTTTGTGAGGTACAAGCTGGTAAAGGCATACATGCACACATTTCTCATTTAACCCTTCCCCAATTCCCACCCCACTGCCTCGCCCTCCCTCCTTCTCAGGTTCAGTGTAGTGATTGACTTTGATATGTTTGTGAAAGTACATCGTGTGCATTAGGGCGTCCCCCCTCCCACATCACCTTCAGTTATATATAATTATTTTCTAAGTGCAGGTGTCTGTGTTCTTAGCATTTAGTGTTGCTGAGCTAACAGCCAACTTTGAGCTGACCAAGGTCAACATTAGCTGCAGCTCCCGCCTGACAGTTTAGAGGCAGAGAAAAAGGATTTTATTGTTCTGCCTAAATATGACAGCTTGTTCTTATCAGCAATTAATACTGCCCTTATTAGCAATGAATACAGGCTCAATCCCCATCGCTGGGACCCTCATGCCCTCTCCAGAGAGGAGGGCAGAGGCAGGGGCAGGGCTGGGGGCTCGGTCACCCTGCCTGAGGACTGCTCAGGGCTCCTTTGCTGTGCTCGGCCACACGCCCCCCAAGATGGGCCACAGGCCACCACCCCAGCAGTGTGGGGACCGGGTAGCAGGATAGCAGGAGGAGCCGCCTCGGGACGCCCAGGCTGGGCTCCTGCGGGCTTTGCCCAGGATTCTTCCATCTCTGCCGTGGTTGGTGCCTGAGCCACCCGCCCCACCCCACAAGGCTGCCCCAAACCCAAGCTAGCCTTAGGGGTGCCCTGGGCCTGTGTTTTGGGGTTCCCTCCCTGCCTTGCTGTGTTTGTTGGGCCCCATGTCATGAGAGCCACATTGGCACCCCTTCTCCCCCATTCCCGACCTGCTGGCAAGGCAGCCGGCCTGGCCACTGTGGGGGCATCAGGATGGCTCCGGGCGTGACCCTGGACAGCGGGCCTCTGTCCCGGCCCCGGCGCTTGGAGGCAGAGGGTGGGCATATGGCCCCGATGGGGCAAGGTTGCCAAGCAGGCGCTCAGCAGACAGCAAGAGGCCAGGGCGAGACGCTCCCTGAGCTTGCCAAGCTCCTCTAGGTGGATGTGGGCTCCCTCTCCTACGCCATTCACGTACGGGTCTCAGCTCCACACCAGGCCCCCGGGATCGCTTTGGGGTCCTTTCCGTGGCAGTGAGGGGTGGTCTAGCTGATGAGGCCAAAGACTCTTCCTGTACTGAAGAATCTTCAGTCAGAGAAAGTTATGACTTTAGCCGGGCCTGGTGACACATGCTTGTAATGCCCGTACTTGGGAGGCTGAGACAGGAGGATCGCAGGTTCGTGGCCAACCTCAGCAACTTAGTGAGTGAGACCCTGTTCCAAAACATAAAAAAAAAGGGCTAGGGTTGAATGAGAGGTAGAATGTCTCTGGGTTCAATCCCCAGTACCCCCACCCCTAATAAAAATCAAAAATAAAAGGAGCCTGGCATGGTGACACACACTTGTAATCCCAGTACTTGGGAGGCTGTAACAGGATCACAGATTCGTGGCCAGCCTCAGCAACTTAGGCCCTCCGCCACTTAGTGAGACCCTATTTCAAGGTAAAAAATAAATAAATACAATAAGTCTGGGGATGTAGCTCAGAAGTAGAATGCCCCTGAGTTCAATCCCCAGTACCAAAGGGGAAAAAAAGCTATGACTTATTTGAAGGTTTCCTTTTTCTTTTCTGGCATTTTTTTCTTATATTTTGTTTTTTAATTGGGAAAAAGCCTATGGCTATGGGACCCACTCATAATCCTCTGGTCACTGAATCCCAGGCAATGTGACCCCGGGGCGGGGGGGGGGTCGGGGAGGTCCCTTCAGCTCTCACACGCGGGCGTCGGGGGCGGGAGGCAGTAGTGACAGCGGGGACGTGGGGGACCCCGCCTGAGGCTCTCCGCGCTCCTGTCTCGCTCTGGCCTAGATGAAGGGCGTGACCCTGGAGAGCTGCCGCGACATCATCGAGCAGTTTGAGCCCTGCGCGGAGAACAAGAGCAAGGGGGTGCTGGGCATCGACGGTGAGTGTGCGGAGGGGGGCGGGGGCCGCTGGGGCCCCAAGGTGGTCCTGAGGTGAGCCCCCCGCCACGCTCCCTGCAGGCTTCACCAACTACACGCGGAGCCCGGCTGGCGACATCTTCAACCCCGAGCACCACGGCGTGCACCAGGACATGACGCGGCCGCTGAGCCACTACTTCATCACGTCCTCCCACAACACCTACCTCGTGGGCGACCAGCTCATGTCCCAGTCCCGGGTGGACATGTATGCCTGGGTCCTGCAGGCCGGCTGCCGCTGCGTGGAGGGTGAGCCCCCTCGACTCCTGCGGGAGACGCAGAGGGGCTGGGAGGGCTCTCAGTGTCCACCCTGGGGCTGACCAAGACCTGCCTGCTACAGTGGACTGCTGGGATGGGCCCGATGGGGAGCCCATCGTGCACCATGGCTACACGCTGACCTCCAAGATCCTCTTCAAAGACGTCATCGAAACCATCAACAAATACGCCTTCGTGAAGAACCAGTGAGTGGCCGGGCCTGGGGGCGGGGGGTCCAGAGTCAGGCTCCTCCTGCCCCTCCCCATGTCCTTTCTGGGGCCGGGGCAGCAGTTACAGAAGTCAAGGTATAGGTTTGTTTCAGCGTCTCTTTGAGGAAGGGGCAGGGCAGGGAGTGGGGCCACAGGTCCCGGCAGAGGGACAGCGGTGCGGCAGGGCAGTGCGTGCAGCAGCGGCTGACAGCGTGACAGGCTGAGACCGCGTGGGGGACACGCCCACAGCCCATTCACACAGGCTCGGCGGCAACCCCTGGTCTCTGCCGCCCACAGCATCCACGGCTCCAGCACTAATTACCCCGGAGAAGCCACTCTGTGTCCGGACTAAATTTACTGTCACTCAGCTGTGGCTGCAGATACCGTTGAGGAAAATCCAATTTAGTTTCTGGAAATAGAAGAACGCCTCCTTGCTGTTTGTTACCTCCACGTCCTGGCTAAAAGAGGCTCGCAGGCCAGGAAGGAGCTGATGGAGCGAAGGCAGGAAGCAGAAGCCAGATTGATTGAGGAAATAGGAACGCGGGCCCCTCTTGGGGGAGCTGGTCCCGCGCCCTGTGACCAGCTGCAGGGACGGAGGCAGCGTGGCCTCTGCGTGTGGCCGGGCCCTTGGAACCGAGGTGGGAAGGTTGTTGCAGGGACCGGTGCCTGGGACACACAGGTCTCCTGTAGCTCTGAGGAGGCGAGGGTCTTCTGAGACCTCAGGACAGAGCTCGTGCTTCCTCTGCCGGCCTGATTGTTGCGGCACAATGTTCTTCTCCGGGCCCTGGGCTCCAGGCTTCAGTTTCTTTTCTGCAAAATGGGGAGATGAGTACTTTTGCACCGATCCCTGCTTGCCCTGTTCACATCATATGATTGCCCGTCTCTTGTTCCGGTGCATGCCCTCTTGGTCTGGGTCATCTACATTTTCTAAAAGGACCACGATTGCCTATAGCAAAAAATCCACGTAAAATGTGCACGTGGTTAAAAATAAACCAAGCTGAAGAACTTATACCGAAAAGTCTCGTGCGGCCCTCCTGTTCCGCACTGTGCTGCTAACAGCCATGCATCAGATGGTGCGTTCCAGGCTTGTGTCTCCTTTATGGAGCCGCTGTCAAGACTACAGGGCCGCTGCTCCACATTGCTTACTCCCGTCTTTTTAAAAATCGTGCCTTTTTCAAATGTTTCTTTTTGTTTCCCTGGAGTTTCTGATTGCCCTTTTTTTTTTCCTACTGGGAAGAAGCTCATGTCTTCTTGATTTGTCCCTAAGATCTCCCGGCTCCTTTTCTACTCACTCATTTACTTTTCTTTCTTTCTTTTTTTTTTTTTTTTTTGCAGTACTGGGGATTGAACAACTTGGGCATTCTACCTCCGAGCTATACCCCCAGCCCTATTTTTTATTCTTTATTTGGAAACAGGGTCTCACTAAGTTGCGGAGTGCCTCACTAGGTAGCTGAGGCTGGCCGCGAACCCGGATCCTCCGGTCTCAGCCTCCCAAATGCTGGGATTACAAGCGTGCACCACCACGCCCGGCTATAACTCATTTACTTTTCAAAGCTTTGTTGGGCTGCCTCTCGAGGCAGCTGGCGGAGCAGCTTGGGGAAGACCCTTTCTCGTTCAGTAGTATCGGTGCCCTGGGCTCTTGCAGACGTGGCCGGGCCGCTCCTGGAGTCCTGGCCTCACCCTGCTCCTCTTGCCTTGGGGCCCTAGATACCCAGTGATCCTGTCCATCGAGAACCACTGCAGTGTTGTCCAGCAGAAGAAGATGGCCCAGTACCTGACTGACATCCTTGGGGACAAGCTGGACCTGTCTTCAGTGAGCAGTGAAGACGCGTCCATGCTTCCCTCTCCACAGATGCTCAGAGGCAAGGTCTTGGTGAAGGTGAGGCCCTCGGGGACCGTCCTCACGCCTGGCCTCCCGCCTGGGCCCCGCTGCAGCCTTGCGCCATCTGTAGGCAGACTTGGGGCGGTCAGGCAGGCCACGCCCCTGCCTTGGCCTCCGTCTCCCTGTCAGCCCGGGGACCTCAACATTCCCTTCCACGCTGTTGCTGCTGCTTCAAGGCAGTGACAGGCCCTGCCGCGCGGCCTGCGATTCTGAGCAAGCTCCTGTGGGTACCAGGTGCTGGGCTCTGGACTTCCTCAGGGACCCTCCCATTGTCCACCTCCTCCCGCAGGGGAAGAAGCTCCCGGCCAACATCAGCGAGGACGCAGAGGAGGGCGAGGTGTCTGACGAGGACAGCGCCGACGAGATCGACGATGACTGCAAGCTCCTGAACGGGGACGTGAGTGCCCGGGGGCCGTGCCGGGGCTAGGGGACAGCCTGCAGCCCCGAGAGCAGGCTCTGGTCCTTGCTGCGAGGGCAAGTTAGGAAAGGAGGCTGCCGAGGGAGGGCCACGGGGCGGATACTGAGCCTGGGGATGCACTGGGCCGGGTCTGTCTACCCGTCCGTGCCCCATAGGAGACACACAGCCCCTGCCTCCTGCTCCCAGCCTGTAGTTGACTGCATACCTGCTGCTGGTGTCCTCTTTCACTTCCTGCCTCTGAGCTGACTCCAGGGCCCTGTCCATGACCCCGGCCCAGTCCTCTTGGTCTTTCAGCAAGTGGGTGCAGCATGGGAGCGAGGTGCCATCCCGGATTTCACACCGTCCCTATCTGCACTTACCGGCCTCTTCTGGGCTCTGACCCAGCACCTCCTGGCTTCCTGGCCTCCCAGCCAACCCCAGCTGGACTCCGAGTGGCCAGTGGTCCTGCTGAGCCCTCCTGGGATCCAGCCCGGCCGGCCCCGCTCCCAGCAGCACCAACCCGAGGCCAGTCGGTGCTGAGGCCTCGTGCAGGATGAGCCCACCTGGCCCCAGGGTGACCAAATGCGGGTCCCTCACAGGGCTCAGGCTCTTGGTCCCGGGGCTGGGGCTGCAGAGGGATGGAGGAGGGCGGGGGGGCCTGGCTGTGCAGGGCTGGGGGCTCCGGGAGTGGCCTCTTTTCTCCTCCACCCGCTGCTCTGAGCTGGCGCTGCTGCTGCAAGGCAGAGGAGACTTTATTTCTCCCCGAGGGGCCATTGGATACGAAAATAATTGTGCCGAGGCTTCCGGGCCAGGGCGGGCTAATTGTTTTAGAAAACTCTGAGGCAGCAGAATTCTCCCTGCTTTGGGTACGCCCGGCCTGTCTGCCTGGGCTACGTCTGTGTGGCACACCACACCCGCGTCCATGATGCCCGCTTAGTGCCCGCTCCAGCCCGTGAGGGGTCCCAGGGCATCAGAGCCAGGCTGGCGATGGGCACCTGACCCGGCCCGGAGACTCCTCTGAAGTCGGCCCCGAGCCCTGTCTGTCTCCTTGAGACGCATGGTGGCCAGGGTGGGGTCCCAGATCCCGTGCTGCCTGCTGGGTGCCCTGAGGCCCACTGGGCAGGGCACCCGAAAGTTGGCTGCAGGTCCTCCTGGGCAGCCTGTGCTGCTGAGGGACTCGGAGGTGAGAGTGTTGCTCCTGGCTGCAGGCAGTCCCAGGACGAAATAGCCTTGGGAGCAGGGACGGGTAGCGTGTATGCATGCGGGCACCTGGAGGCCGTCCCCTCCTGCTGCTTGCAGGGCTGGGGACAGACGCCCCTGACTGGCCTCTGGCTCCCACAGGCCTCCACCAATCGCAAGCGTGTGGAAAACATCGCTAAGAGGAAACTGGATTCTCTGATCAAGGAGTCCAAGATCCGAGACTGTGAAGACCCCAACGACTTCTCTGTCTCCACACTGCCCCCATCTGGAAAACCTGGGCACAAGACAGAGGCCAAAAGGGTGAGACCCCTGTGCCCACAGGCGCTCCAGGAGCCGGCAGCCTGCAGGCCGGGTGGGGGCCCAGACGTGTGGTCTGTGTATACACAGAGGTGGACCTGTGCAATGCACCACATACACACATTTGCACACACATGTGCACATATACACCTATGCACAGCTGCATGCCTGCACCTGCACACACCTGCACGCGTGTCTGCACCAAGTACACCTTTACACACACTTGCACACACACACACCTGCATGCCTGTACCTGAACATATACCTGCACCCAGGCACACCTCTACACACCTGTACAACACTCGTAGGTGCACATTATCCCTCAAACACAGCTGTGCACATGCACGCCTGTGCACACAAGTGAATGCACACCACTGCCCTCGATTCGGAGCCTTATCTGCCATCATGGGGGTCCCCAGGGGCTCTGCATTTGTCTCTGGTTTGACTTTCCACCATGAAGAACCCACGGCACTGACCATGTCCAGGAACAGGTAGCTGGGCCTTGGGCTGCACCTTTTGTGCCACCGGGGTCCCTTCTGTGTCACTGCTCCTGCTGGGCTCTGACAGCCTCAGCCCCACCCCTGGGTGGCTTGTGGGTCAGATTGGGCAGATGGCCCTGGAGGACCCGCACCTCCTGGCAGAAGGGATTTGAGTATTGTCCACCTCAGTCAGGGTCTCAAGAGTGACAGGGAGGGCACTGTGGGGTCCTGGGAGCGGCCCAGCTAGCGGGGCGTGGGTGACCCCTGCCTGGAGCCACTCACAGCTGTGAGGGGAAATAGAATGATGAATTGTGTTTGTGGGAGTTGGGGGTGCCAGGTGGGTGGACCAGGCCAAGCAGTGGGGTGCCTCTTGGAGGGGCAGCAAACCTTGAGGGAGGGTGCCCGCAGGGAGGGCTGGGCTGGAGGCCGCACCCACGGCGCCAGGCCCGGGAGCACGGGAAGGGAGGGGCTTCCCCGCGGCTGCGGCTGTGCCCCCTGCCAGGACCAGTATTTTTAGAGGCGGGTGTTTGTGTTCCCACCCACGGCCCAGAGAACTCGGAACAGCCGACTCCACGGGAGCCGGAGCTGCGTTCTGTGCAGGTGGCTCCCGTGGGTCCCGTGCGCACACGCCTTCTGTATTTTTAGTCCCCAGATGTCTAGGCAGGAGAGGACGGCCCACCTGGGGACGCAGGAGTGCAGCCTGGCTCCTAGCTTCCTCATAGCAAAGCGCTCAGGGAGGGCTTCCTGGAGGAGGAGGAGGGGCTCGGGCTGAGCAGCCAAGATGGGAGGAGGATTGGAGAATCGCACCCGGCTGTCCCCTGCCGGCCCGTGACACAGGCCAGAAGGGCCTGAGAGGGAGGGACAGGCAGACAGGTGCATGCAGTGGGCATGGCTGGGAGTGCAGAGGGCTCACTCGCCTAGCGCTCGGGCCTCTGTGTCTCCTGGGCTGGCGTCATCTCTTCTGTATGTGAACCTCGAGGACACAAGGCCCTGCTTGGGGCCCTGTGAGAGAGCCGGAGGCCTGGGGGGCAGCAGAGCAGATACCGGGGGAAGGAAAGCGGACCCACCCACAGTGCTGGGCGCAAGTCCCGAGGGTGCTGGCCAACGACAGGCCTGGCCTTCTGCCTGGGTCGCCCCACCCAGCAAAGCCCAGCTCAGGGCCTTCCTCATTGTGGGGCTGCGTCCGTGGCACGGACCTCGGAGTCTGTCCAGGTTGCCTTGCCTCCCGAGTTCACCCCGACAGGCTGTGGCCGGGGCTGGGAAGGGCCAGGCCTGGCCTTCAGCGGCCCCCAGTCCCTCTGGGGGCATTCGATTGAGCTGTCTTCCCTGCATGGACATGCTGGGGGCGCCGGGAGATTTTTGCCTGGCTGCGTGGGCTGTGGCCAGCCAGTGTTTTTCCAGGGCCAGCGTCTGCCTCTCCTTAGTTATGACTAGATTTAGGGTCGCTTGTGGCGCAGTGGCTCAGTGGTGTTTTATGCAGTACTTAAAGAGTCTTCCAAAGCCGGGCGTGGTGGTGCACGCTTGTAATCCCAGTACTTGGGAGGCTCAGACAGGAGGATTGTGGGTTCGCAGCCAGCCTCAGCTATTTAGTGAGGCCTTCTGCAACTTAGTGAGACCCTGTTTCCACATAAGGAATAAAAAATAGGGCTGGGGCTCAATCCCCAGTACTGAAAAAAAAAAAAAAAAAAAAAAGCCTTGCAGCATGCCAGCTCCACCGGCTCTCCTCTGCACGTGTTCCCCGCCTCCCCAGCATGCTGCAGGATCAGCCATGAATTAAGAGCGGACAGGCTGATATCACTGGAGGCCGGAAAGAGACAAACATCTCCAAAAGTCATTGGGATCCAGAGCCCACGGCTGAAGCCCAGTGACCAGAAGGGCCTGGCAGTGAGGCCCCCTGGTCCAGGGGGACGCAGCCAGACGCAGTTCCAATTCCCGGTGAGAGTGAGGAAGGAGGGCAGGGTGCAGGGCGCAGGGCAGCTGGCGGAGCTTCTGGCAGCATCCGTGGGCTTCGACAGGCATGTCTCGCTCAGCAGAGCCTGCCCTGGAGACGTGCTCTGCTTTCCAGAGGGGCTGGCGCCAGATGTTCATGGCGAGGGTGGACAGAGCTGAGGTTCTGTGTTGTTGCAGCCCCAAGTAGGCTCTTCCCCCCACTCTGGAGCATCCACGGGCATGTGCAAGCTGTGTGTGCAGGGCTGTGTCCATGGCCTGTGCAGGCAGGGCTGCGCACAGCATGTACAGAGGTTTCCATGGTGTGTACAAGTCTGTGCACGGCATGTTCAGAGGCATGCATGACATGTGCAGAGGTGTCTGTGTGCATGTTTAGAGGCGTGCCTGGCGTGTGCAGGGCTGTGCACAGCATGTTTAGAGGTATGCATGGTGTGTGCAAGGATGTCCATATGCATGTGCAGAGGCGTGCCTGGCGTGTGCAGGGCTGTGCACGGCATGTTTAGAGGTATGCATGGTGTGTGCAAGGATGTCCATATGCATGTGCAGAGGCGTGTCTGGCGTGTGCAGGGCTGTTCATGGTATGTTCAGAGGTATGCATGCTGTGTGCAGGAGTGTTTGTGTGCATGTACAGGTGTATCCATGGTGTGTGCAGATGTGTGCCTGGCATGTGCAGGGGTGTCTATGGTGTGGCATATACGATGGTGTCCATGGCATGTGTAGGGGTGTCTGTGGCATGTACAGGAGTGTCTATGGTGTGTGCAGGAGTGCATGGCATGCACAAGGGTGTCCATGGCATGTGCAGGGCTGTGCATGGTATGTTTAGAAGCATGCATGGTATGTGCAGGGATATCCATGTGCACGTGCAGGGCTGTGCATCGAGTGTGCAGGAGTGTCCATGTCGTGCAGGTGTGCACGGCGTGTGCAGGGGTGTCCATGTTGTGTGCAGGTGTGCATGGCGTGTGCACGTGTGTCCGTGGCGTGTGCATGTGTGTCCACGGCACGTGCAGGTGTGCATGGCGTGTGCAGGTGTGTCCATGGTGTGTGTGTGTGTGTCCATGGCGTGTGCAGGTGTGTCCATGGTGTGTGCATGTGTGTCCATGGCGTGTGCATGTGTGTCCATGGCACATGCAGGTATGCACACAAGCAGGGTATGCAGGAGCTCTTTGATGTGCGTGGTGTGAGGCCTGAGGCCGCATGCAGTCTTTCTGCTTCTGGCAGAAGCCTCTCCCCAGCCAAGGCTCTGTTGTGCCAACTAGAAACCAGCGCCACCCGGGGCAGGCAGGGAGTTGGGGGCGGGGCACTTCCTGAGCCCTGCTGGGCTGATTCTGGGGCCTCTGCAAAGTCTGGTGGCAGTGGAAGCTGCAGCAGGGCGCTCTCAGGGACGTGAATATCCGCAGTTGAAAGTATTGCGAGGAGGGGCAGACGCCTCCAGGGCTGGGCCTGCGGGGTCCTGGGTCGGGGGCCGGGCAGGGGAGGCCGGCCCGTGCTGGCCTCTGCCCTGTGGAAGGGAGGCTCACTGTGCCTCTGGGATTCATGGCCCAGGCCCCGACTTTGGGGAGTTCCTGGCGTCTTTCATCTTCTTAGGTAACACCTTTGTGCTGCAAGAAGCAGGCCAGGGCATTAGGGCTGCGGGGAGCCTCAAAAAAGGATTACATAAGCAGGCACAGCGACTGGAGAATATTCCAGACGCAGGCTGAATTCATTATGCAGTCACTATCCACGGGAGACGTTCGGCGCTGGGAACACGAGCTTCAAACCGCCCGCTCCGAGGTGGCGGGCACATTCCCGCCATCCTGGGCCTCGAGGTCCTGCTCCCCAAGCGGGCCCGGCTCCCCAGCCTCCCCGCCTTCATCCCAGGCCTGGCGCGGCTTCTCCTCCTCCAGGAAGGTCTTCTGAGACTGCAGGGGAGCTGCCCTGGCCCCCTGCCTGCTTTGAGGCTGGGGGCTCACGCTGTCTTCCTCTGTCTCTCCCGGGGGTCAGAGCAAGGGCGAGGACGACGTGGAGTCCGGGGAGGACAGCGGGGTCAGCAGACGGAACAGCCGCCTCCTCATGAGCAGCTTCTCCAGACGCAAGGTCCAGGGGAGCAGGGCCGGGGGCGGGGGGCTGTGGATCCTCTTAGGGGTCCTGCCTGGGGGGCCCTACCTGGAAGGTCCTGCGGAGGGGGGGTCCTGGAGGGCCACTCTCTGTGTGGGCTGCCCGGGAACCCAGCAGGGCAGGCTCCCTCCCTGTACCCTGTGCCCCTGGCCTGGCCAGGGCTCCGCTGGTCACGACTCTGTCCTCCTGCACAGAAAAAGGGCAGCAAGCTCAAGAAGGCGGCCAGCGTGGAAGAGGGGGACGAGGACCCAGACTCCCCAGGAAGTGGAAGCAGAGGGTCAGTGCCCTGCTTGGGGTGGGGGTGGAGGGTCCCGACACAGTCCCGGGGATCAGCGGTGGGGGGAGCCACACACCCTTTCTAAGGGCAAGCTGCTGGAGGCCCTCCCCTGCAGGCTGGGGGGTACGGGGCGCCACTCCCCAGGGCGGGTCCTGGATTCCAGAGGATGCAGTGGTCAGCGAAGCCACTGCCCAGGCAGCAGCAGAAGTGGACGTGCAGACCAGCATCCCCATGGCAGGGCAGGGCCGAGTGCCGGGGTGGGCCTGGCAGAGCAGCGTGACCCTGAGGGCCCAGGCTCAATCCCCGCCTCCTCTCCCTGAGGGCCTCCTCTGCCTCCAACCTCGTGCCTCCCCCCCATGAGAGCAGCCCCCCGCTTCCAGGGCAGGACACGCTGGGTTCGTGCCAGCCCCACTGACTGCATCCCAGGGAACCTGGCTCTCACTGGGGTCTCGCACCTGCACATCCAGCATGGCGCTCCCTCCCCTGGACCGCAGCCCCCTCCACCTCTGTCTGCCACGCCCTCCTCCCTTCCTCCCTCCAGGCCTTGTGCCTAACAGGTCTCACCCCTCCCACTGTCACGCCAGCTCCTGTCCCCTCCCTGCACATCTGCAGGGCCACTTGTGCCTCAGGGCACAGTTGTCACGCAATTCATCATGGCCCGGTGGCCCTGCAGTAGTGATTCCAATCTCGCCCCTGCCCGGAACCCTCAGAGGCCCCTTCAGAGCACCCCTGCTCCCCCCAGCGCCTTGCACCTGCTGGGAGCTCCTGGTCAGCCCGCGGCCAGCAGGCGCGTGCCCCCAGCTCCCATCACGGTCCAGGGTCTGTCCCTGACAGGATGGGCCCTCACCCCCAACCTCGAGCCTGGCACCCCGCTGGCGCTGGCTGGGAGGGGCACCAGCCGCAGGGTCCTGACCACCCCTGCACGCACCCGCAGGACGGCTCGGCAGAAGAAAACCATGAAGCTATCCCGGGCCCTCTCGGACCTGGTGAAATACACCAAGTCCGTGGGCACCCACGACGTGGACACGGAGGGTGAGGCGGCGTGGGGCGGGGCCGGCCGGGGTGTCGCGGGGCCTCCCCGCAGCCGAGGCCCGTGGGCTCACGCGCGGCCGTCTGCGCCACAGTGGTGTCCAGCTGGCAGGTGTCGTCCTTTAGCGAGACCAAGGCGCACCAGATCCTGCAGCAGAAGCCGGAGCAGTACCTGCGCTTCAACCAGCACCAGCTCTCCCGCATCTACCCCTCCTCCTACCGAGTCGACTCCAGCAACTACAACCCGCAGCCCTTCTGGAACGCAGGCTGCCAGATGGGTGGGTGTGGGGCACGGCGCAGGGCGGGGTGGCGGGGTGGCGAGGGGCACGCAGCCCCTGGGGGGAGCGGAGTCTCGGGACGGTGGCTTTGCAAAGTGCGCAGGCGTGCGCCCAGCCTCCAGGCTGCCATGGGGACGGGCGCTGAAGAGCCCAGGACATCGTGGGAAAGAGGGCAGGCCAGGGTGTGTGGGCTAGATGGGTGGGCTTGCAGGCCGCCTGCTCACAGCTGTGGGCTCCAGGTGGGGGGACACACGCATGGTGGACAGCTGCCCACCGAGGTCCTCCTGACCCCGCCTGCAGTTGCCCTCAACTACCAGTCGGAGGGGCGGATGCTGCAGCTGAACCGGGCCAAGTTCAGCGCCAATGGCAGCTGTGGCTACGTGCTGAAGCCCCCGTGCATGTGCCAGGGTGAGCCGGGCGCTCGGGCCGGGGCGGGCTTCTGTGGGGCCCCGGGGCAGAGGGGGAGGGCCGGGCTCCACTGTACTGAAGGGTGGGGACCCTTCCCCACAGCCTGCTCCACTCGAGGGTCTTGGGCAGGGCTGAGGGGCCCCGTGCCCTGCACCTGGCGGTGGGGCAGGCATTTTAAAGGGCATCCTCCAACTGTTAACACTTCAGTTTCCTCCAAGACACACTGCCCACGCCCTACGGGTTTTCCCATTTTAATTCCATCCCCTTCTCCACACCCATTTGGGTCCTATCGAACTATCGGGCTGCATGGCGCCCTCCATGTTGTCAGCTTGAGCAAGCCCCTGGCTGTCCTGCTTCCAGGGACCCCGCCCCCTAGTGCTGTCCCACACCTGTGTGGGGCTAGGGAGTTGGTGGGTGGGACTAGGGAGTCTGTGGGCGGGGCTAGGGAGTCAGTGGGTGGAGTTAGGGCATCAGTGGGCAGGGCTAGGGAGTTTGTGGGCGGAGTTAGGGAGTTCATGGGCGGGGTCAGGGAGTCTGGGCGGAGTTAGGGCACCGGTGGGCGGGGCCTTGCCTGCTCTGCCTCACCCCCCTGCCGCACCCCCCCACCCCGCCCATCCTCTCAGGCGTCTTCAACCCCAACTCCGAGGACCCCCTGCCCGGGCAGCTCAAGAAGCAGCTGGCCCTGAGGATCATCAGCGGGCAGCAGCTCCCCAAGCCACGGGACTCCATGCTGGGCGACCGCGGGGAGGTAGGGGGCGAGCCCGCACAGATGGGGGCCTCGTGGGGGGGCCCTGGCCCCGGTGCCACCCCTCACCCCTGTCTCCAGATCATCGACCCCTTCGTGGAGGTGGAGGTCATCGGGCTGCCCGTGGACTGTAGCAAGGAGCAAACCCGGGTGGTGGACGACAACGGTGAGGGCTCGGGGGCTGGTGGCCCACACACTGGGGTGCACGGGGGCGGGGGCGGGGCCCTGTGTGGTGTGGGGGTCTGCAGGCCCCACCACGTGACGCTCCTCCTGGGGCTGCAGGCTTCAACCCCATGTGGGAGGAGACCCTGGTGTTCACGGTGCACATGCCTGAGATCGCGCTGGTGCGCTTCCTCGTCTGGGACCACGATCCCATCGGCAGGGACTTCATCGGCCAGAGGACGCTGGCCTTCAGCAGCATGATGCCAGGTGGGCGGGGGCCTGGCCAGCACCTGGGCCTGGGGCCGGGGAACAGAGGGAGCCAGGAGGCTGGTTTTGTGGGGGGGGGGCAGGAGTGGGGTAGGGCTGATGGGGGCGGGTTCACCCCCAGGAGGAGGTGCCTATTGGCCGGGCCCAATGCCAGTCCTGTGGGCTTCCCGGAGGAGGCAGAGCAGGGCCTCACGCAGGGCCTTGGGACCTTTAAGGAAAGAGTGTGGGCTGGTGGGCAGGGGCTGGTGGGAGCCCTGATGACCCTGTGACCCCGGCTGCCCAGGCTATCGGCACGTGTACCTGGAGGGGATGGAAGAGGCTTCCATCTTCGTGCACGTGGCTGTCAGTGACATCAGCGGTAAGGTAAGTGTCACCTGCCAGGCCACCTGCGGCCATGGGAAGGGCGGCACTGGCCCCTCACCCACCCCCACCCCTGGCGGTGTCCCCAAGGGCCACTCCTGATGCCTAGGCACTGCGGCCTGGAGGTCACCCCTCCGGGCTCCTCCTCCACCTGGGGTGTGGGGTCCTGGGGGGCGCCGAGCCCGGAGCCTGCCAGTGCCGCCCTCCCTGTCCCCGGGTGGCTGCAGGCAGCTCAGAGCAGGCAGGCCACGTGTCCCTGCCCCAGGATGGCAGCCCCAGCGGGGGCCGGTGCTGGTCCCGGCCTCCCTGGAGAGCAGACAGCCTGGCTCTCAGCAGGGGCGGGACTCTGTGGCCCTTCCTGCAGCTCTCCTCTGTCCCAAGCCTCCCACCACCTCCTCTTCCAGGGCTGCTGGAGGCAGGCGTCTCTTGGGATCTGCCCCTGACCCCGGCCCCTCAGCACATTTGCCCCTGCAGATCAGGGCAGGTCTGGGGTCTCCATCTTTGGAGCCTGGTTGCTCCGGTTCTGAGTAGGACCCGTGCCCTCAGTCCTTCCTAGTACAGCAGGCCTCCGGTGTGTGGCGCCCAGCACGCAGGTCCTGCCCGGGCCGGCGCTCACCTTCCTTCTCCTGCCTCCCCCGTGGGTTCAGAGGCTCTGCGGGCACCCAGCTCTCCTCTGCCGCGGCCCGTCCGTCTGTCTGTCGTGTGTCTGCCTGTCTCCACGGCCCGCGGAGCCCGCCCCGGCCACCGTCGCTGCCTCACCTGCCTTCACTCTGTCTCTTTGGTCTTGCAGTGGGCTTCTCTATGTCCAAAGTCTACCTTTAGAAGTGCGTCCTTGTTAGGCGTCTCGCAGGTACCCCAGCGCTGTGGGACGGTGTAGCCCGCCACCCCACCTGCATGCCAGGCCGCGCCCCATTAGCATCCGTGATTCCTGGTAGCATTTTGGAGACTGTCCGCTCATGTGACATGGGTCATGACGTGGTTCCGGGGTCCCCTGGGCCATCCTCAGCCAGAGAGCGGCATTTACGAGGCAGATCCAGGATTCAGCCATGGCGTGTGCTTCTGCCCGCTGTCCTGCCCCTCCTTCACCCCCGTGCCACCTTCTCCCTTTTCTCTGTGAGCGCTCCTGGGCCCCCCGGGCCCTCCCTTCCCTGTTTCCTCTCCTTCCCCGCTATGTCCCCCACATGCTGTCGTTTCTCAGCCCCTTCCCATTACCCTCCTGGATCTAGGCCGGTGCCTGGGGTGGGGGCGTCCCCGGGCCAGGAGCTCCAAGCCCGAATCCTGGATCTCCTTCTAAATGGCTTCCAACCCTCACTCACCAAATTGCACTGGATTTGGGATCTTGAATCAGGAAGCTGATTCAAGTGCTGGCCACTTTCTCGCCTCTGCCGGAAGGGCCCCGACCCGCCGGGCCCTGGGCCGCTCAGCGCATGAGCACAGCCCATCCTGGGGCTGGTGGGTGTTGTCACGGTCTCTGTGGGGTGCGGGGGTGCTTGGCATGTGAGCCCCCCGCCCCGGCCTCTGCACTTGTGAGATGCAGCAGTGACCAGGCAGGAGGCTGCAGGAAAGGCCTGTGTAGGGGCCTTCCAGCCCGGCTGGCCAGGAGAGGGGGTCGCCTCTGGCGGGCTGGGAGCCGGAGCCCATCTGGCAGCGGTCCGGGGCCCAGGGGATGGTGTGAGTGGAAAGCATATAAAGGCTGCCTAGAGGAGTTCAGGAAGGCTTCCTGGAAGGGGCAGCCCCTCCAGGAGGCAGGAGGGTCACCGGGAAGGAGACCGGGCAGGGCAGGGTCCACGGGAGAGCAGACCTCGGGCCACAACCTGTTGCTTGCTTCTGTGGCGGCGAGTGCAGCGAACGTGACTCGCGGTGACTCCCAACGTCCCTGACTTTCTCTCTGGTGCGGGATATGGTGGCCAGGGTCCAGGGTTTAAGGTCTGTCCCGGGAAGGGTGAACTCCCAGCCCTCCTCACCGGCCCCACCAGCTCCTGACTCCCCCAAGTTTAGAAGGGGCAGGTTCTCAGTCTGAAGGGTGAGGTCCTGCTGTCCCTGGTTGAACTGCCGTGAGACCCCGCGCCCTGTGGCTGATGTCCTGGCATACACTCCCGGCTGGACAGCCTGGTGGCTGACCACAGCCTGCTGCACCAACTTGCCCTGGAGAGCCGGCCCCGCGGCTCTGGCTGCAGCCCAGCTCAGCGCCCCCAGCGCCAGCTATGTAGGCTCCTTCTCTTGCAGGTCAAGCAGGCTCTGGGCCTAAAAGGCCTCTTCCTCCGAGGCCCAAAGCCAGGCTCACTGGACAGTCATGCTGCTGGGCAGCCCCCGCCCCGGCCCTCCGTTAGCCAGCGGCTCCTGCGGCGCACGGCCAGTGCCCCGACCAAGAGCCAGAAGCCGGGCCGCAAGGGCTTCCCGGAGCTGGCCCTGGGCACTCAGGACGCAGGCTCCGAGGGGGCGGCTGATGACGTGCTGCCCCCCAGCCCTGGCTCTGCTCTGGAGGCCCCGGCCCGTGAGGGGCCCGGCACCAGCAGCCCCCGAGGTAAGGCACCCGCCGCAGCTGTGGAAAGGAGCCCGGCGCAGGTGCGGCCCCCACCTGCCCCCGGGGGCCCCGGGCCCGCGGGGATGGCCGCCACGTGCATGAAGTGCGTAGTGGGCTCCTGCACCGGCGTGGACGCTGAGGGCCTGCAGAGGGAGCGGCTGCCCAGCCCAGGGCCCGCGGGTGGGCGGCCGGCCATCAGCCAACAGCCCCAGGCCCGGGCAGACTTGCTAGGGGAGCCCTGCTGCAGCCCGGGCCCTCGCGCAGCCCGGGGGAGAAGCAGAGAGGCCCCCAAGGGCCCTGGGGACCGGCGGCAGGGTCCAGGGGGCAGCGGCTCCGTGTCCTCGGACTCCAGCAGCCCGGACAGCCCGGGCAGCCCCAAGGTGGCCCCCGGCCATCCTGAGGAGGCCCGCAGGCAGCCAGGGGCCCTGCAGGGAGAGATGAACGCCTTGTTCGTTCAAAAGCTGGAGGAGATCAGGAGTCATTCCCCCATGTTCTCCACGGGTAAGGCCGGCTGCTGCCCCGTACCCCGTGTTCTCCGCACACCCCAGCACGCCTGGACCCGCCGCCCGCCGCCTTGCCGCCTGCCAGCTGCTACGCTCATGTGTCTCGTTTAGTTCTCGTCGTTGGCTTGCCCTGCAGCTCCATCTGCCCCAGCCCCTCCCCTCTGCCCAAGAGGCCCTGGCGCTTCAGCCGTCATGGCTGCCTGAGAACGTGGAGGAGCTTGCTGAGGCCCCAGGCCCCGGCCCTCCTTTGAGGAATTCCCTGGCCCAGCACAAACCTAGCTCTGGCTGATGGGTGGTCCCCGAGGCCCTTTCCTCCCACCCCAGGGCCAGGCTCCAGGGACCGTCCACCATGACCTTGCACGCAGCCCCTCCCAGGAAATCTGATGCTGGTCAGGGGTGCCCCACAGACCCTGGCCAGTGTGCAGGGCCTTCGCGCAGGCCTCAGTTTGCGAGGTGCTGGGAGGAGCAGGTTTCCGTGCTCCCGGCCCTGGGATCTGTACACTCCAGGAGCCCGTGGGCCAGCATAGTGGGCAGTGGCTGGCCTGCTTGCTTCGTCAAACCCCGGCTTGGAGGGAGGGAAGTGCATGGGGCCTAAACCCCACTCCTCCCTCGCCTGCCCAGCCTCACTATCCGTCTGTCCATCTGCTGGCCCCGCCCCCACTGACCATGTTTCCTTTCTGTCCCTGCACCCCATGCTGCCTCCGTAGTTAGGGATTGAGAGCCACGAGTGCCAGGTAACAGGCCCACCCGTGTGCCCTGTGTTGCCCCAGCCCCAGGAACACCCAGGCCTGGTCGGCCAGCCGGGCCCCTGGGGACCTGACAGTGTAGACCTGGCCCCGGCACGGTGCCTGTCCACTCCCGCTGGGATGGGGACACTGGCGCTCTGAGCATGCCACGTCGGATGTGTGCAAAGGGGCTGGCCTGGTGCTAGGGACACCCTGGGAGTGGGGGCGGGGGGGCACTGGTGTCCTTGGCACAGCGGCTGGGGAACACCATCTCTTGACACGATCCCTGTCTGTCTTCCTCTCTCTCCGTCTCTCCCTCTCACTGTCTCTGGCTCTGTTTCCTTGTCTCTCCCCGCCCCTTCTCTCTCCCCAGATGCCCGTCCCTTCTCCATGCAGCGGTCCATCTCCCCCCTGTGCAGCCTGGAGACCATCGCCGAGGAGCCAGCCCTGGGCCCTGGCCCCCCACCTCAGGCGGCCGCCCCCAGCAGCCCCTCCAGGGAAGGGCCCCGGTGCCCCACAAGACCCAGAGCCCAAGAGGCCAGTCCCCCCTGCACAGTTCCGGGAACCTCTGGGCCCCTGCAGCTCAGGACCAGGGGCCATGGGGACAGTGAAGGACCCCCCAGAAAGCCACACAATGGCGGGGGCCCTGGTGGGGCACGCGATGGGGCTCCTGGCAGCCTCACGGACAGCAAGAGCCACCCCCGAGCGCCGGGTCATCTGCCCCTGGTCAGAAGGGCCAAGAGCGAGGGCCAGGTCCCCTCGGAGCCCCTGGCCGGGCCCTCCCCCAGCCCCGCCGTATACTCGGATGCCACAGGCAGCGACCGGTTGTGGCAGCGGCTGGAGCCGGGCAGTAAGGGCAGTCAGCGTGACAGCATGTCCTCCACCTCCAGCATGTCCTCCAACGACACTGTCATTGACCTTTCCCTGCCCAACCTGGGCCTGGGGCGCAGCCGTGAGAGCCTGGCTGGGGGCCCGCTCGGACGCCTGCCCCCTCGGCCCCGCTCGGCCTCCGCTGCTCGCCCAGACCTGCCGCCTGTGACCAAGAGCAAGTCCAACCCCAACCTGCGGGCTGCAGGCCAGCTGCCTCCCGCCCCGGATGAGCTGCAGGCCCGGCCCCTGGCCCCACGGCCACCGGGCCCCCACCACCGGCTGCCCTGGGGCCACCTCCCCCTGCTGGGCCTGCGGGACTGCCCCGTGGCTGCTAAGTCCAAGAGCCTGGGAGACCTGACCGCCGATGACTTTGCCCCCAGTTTTGAGGGCAGTTCCCACAGTCTGAGCCACGGTCTGGGCCCCCTGGGTGGGGCCCGCCAGGCTCCGGCGCTGGGGGAGCGGCGGGACGCCCTGACGGAACAGCTGCGCTGGCTCACAGGCTTCCAGCAGGCCGGGGACATCATGTCGCCCACCAGCCTGGGCCCGGCTGGGGAGGGGGCCACCGGGGCCCCGGGCTTCCTGCGGCGCTCCTCTTCCCGCAGCCAGAGCCGTGTGCGTGCCATAGCCAGCCGGGCCCGCCAGGCCCAGGAGCGGCAGCAGCGGCTGCTGGGCCTGGGCCAGTGGGGACCCCCGGAGGAGGAGCGGGGGACCCCCGAGGGCGCCTGCTCCGTGGGCCACGAGGGCTGTGTGGACACAGCAGCCCCCTCCAAGGGAGTCCCCGAGCAGGTGTCTGGTGCTGCTGATGGCCTGCTCCTGCTAAGGCTCTGACCCCTTCCAGTGTGGACCGGCCACCCTCCCTGCAGGCCGTTAGCCGGGGGGCCTGAGGGACGGGGGGACCCAGCGTTTGCTCAGGAAATGGAGCGGCTGGGACCCCAAAGCTGCACCTCGCCCAGGCTGTGGAGTGCCGGGTAGCCTGCCCTTTGACCATGGCGTCTCCTGCCCCTGCTCCCAGGAGGAAGGGGCCCCGCTGCCCCGCTCCACCCACAGAAGACAGCCTCAAGGCTGGCCCTGCAGGGCGTTTTCACCATGTTTTAAAATACATACATAGATATTTACATTTTTCGAGCAAAATGTATATGACATTAAAACAATACCGAGCCTCTCCTGCTGTTCCTCCTGGTGTCTGGCCCCTGCGTGTGTGGAGTCTGCACCTGGACCCCAGCCCGCCGTGCACCTGTCCCTGGAATGCTGCAGGACGTCTGTCCCACAGCCGCCCTGACTGGGCACGTGGCGGTGCTGGCTAACCGTCCTCTCCCTCACCGTCTTGAGACTTTTTGTAAACACCAGAACGCAATGCCAATAAATATGTTCCAGCCTGCTCTGCGGAGGGCTCACCTGCTCCCGTGTCCTTCTGGCTGCTCTCCAGGGCTACCCCTGCCGTCCCCAGAGGACACAGTCCCCAGGCTCCCAGGGTGGGGCCAGGAGGCCGCTCAAGGCAGGGACCCCTGGCCAGAAGCCCCAGCCGTGGGTGCTCTGCTCCTGGACTTCACAGGAGCAGAGAGGTAGCTCCCTCCTTGGAAGGCTGGGGTGCCCGCTGGGCCATGGGGCTGCCGGGGTCTGTCCTCTGTCCCCCTCGAGGCCAAGGCAGGCAGGTTAGTGCTCTGCTGTGCGTGAGGCCTCAGCTTCTGCGGTCCACAGGGTGACACCTACTGCTGACCAAGGAGGCCCACTCACCCCTTGGGGTGAGTACTGCCCTCGGGGGCTGCAACCCCAGGCAGGCGGACAGCAGGCCGGTGGCTAGGGTGTCGGGGGGATGCTACATAAGCACATATGTGGGTGCTTGCCCTTGCTGCGCCCCCATGGGCAGGGTCATGGGCAGCCTTAGGGTCTCGTGTCAACCATTCTCTACACTCTGCAAGGCCGGGCTGGGTGCCTGTTGGCCTCTCTCATGCCCCTCCTAGACCCAGGATGAGCCTCTGGCCTCCTTGAGCCGGGAGCGGGGAGGGCCGGCAGGCCTCAGCCTGGCGGATGAGCTGTTGGGAGGGCCAGTCTGGCGACCGAGGCCTGAGGTGGGCCTGTGCAGGGCGGTGCTGCCTGAGCCGAGGCGGCCGGCCACTTTCAGGGAACAAGGCAGAAGCTGGACTGCTCCAACTGGCAAAAGGATGGGAAGTCAGAGGCCAGGGGCCGCCAGGGGCACACAGGGCACTTGGCTTACAAACTGGGTCCCTCCCACGCAGGAAGGCACCGGTGGCTGTGGCCACAGGCGGGGCGGGGAGAGGGTGTGCTGGGTGCTCACAGCCTAAGCTCCAGAGCCCCGAGGCCCACGTCCTGGCCCTGCTCCTCCCCCGGACTCTGTCCAGCTCTCCATCTCCTCAGGACTCAGCCTGGACAAGCGGAGGCACAGGATCCAGTGTACCCAGGCACAGTGCCAGCTCGAGCCAGGCTGTGGGAGTCTCCCCTCCTGCCTTGTGGCCGTGCTCTGACACCAGCTGGGCTGAGTCCTGGGGTCAACAGGCGGGGCCACCTGAGTGAGCTTAGCAGATCAGGAAGGTCACACCGAGGAGGCGCCGAGGGTTTCCCCTGCAGACGGGGAGCACAGGACAGACAGGACCAGAGACAAGCAGGGCTTGTGCCCTGGGCCCTAGGGAGGCAGGAAGCTGGAGTCAGGCCACAGACCACAGGACCAACCTCAGAAGTCTCTGGCGGCTGCGGGCTACTTGGGTTAGTGTGACGCCTGCTGCCCCCTACCGGCCACCTGTGGGAGGCCCGGCCTGGCTCTGCTGACAGAAAGCAGGCCTTGGGGTTGGTCCACAGCCGCATGTGCACCACGCAGGGGTCTGGCAGGCCCTGGACCCAGGCAGGGAGAAGGGGTAGGGAAGGCTGGAGGACCCCTGGCCTGGTCTCACCTTGGGGTGTGCCCCAAAGTCTGGTCACAGGTCCCTCCACCATTCTGGCCCCGAACAGCAGGCACTGGGGATTCCCAGTGCAGCGGGAGGGAGGGGAAGGCAGAGTGGCAGCTACTGCCAAGAGCAGGCAGTCCCTGGCTGGCCTTGCTTCTTCCCTGGCCTGGCGGAACGGGCAGGTCCACCAGCAGCTCAGGTGCCAGTGACAGCTCTCACTGTGGAAGCCGGGGCCCAGGGCCTCCTGCCAGCCCGTGAGCAGGGCTCCGCTCTGTCTCCGCACTGCTCCATGTACAGAACATGGCTTGCTTGCAGAGCGGGCCCAGGTGAGGCCCATGGCCACCCCCAGGGAGCGTGTCAGCAGAGGGAAAAGCCCAGGACCCTGGGGAGCCCCAGGCATCTTGCAGCAGTCCAGGGCTGGCCCTGGGCTCAAGGCTGAAACGACAAAACCCACACAGCGGCTCAGCTCTGCGCGCTCCCTCTGAGAGCCCTGGAGGGCCCTTGATGCGCGGCCGCCTCTGCGGCCTCTTGAGGCAGGAGTGCTGCTCGGAGCCTGGAGCCGTCCCCAGGAGCAGCAAGGACGGGCGGGCACACTGGACCAGCGTGCTGGTGGGTGTGCTCCCATGGGCTAGGAGCCGGGGATGGGAGTCAGGGAGGGGACCAGAGGTGCTCAGTGCCTGGCACTGTCCCACAGGTGGCCGGAAGGAAGCTCCGCCCTGGCTCCCAGGAGGGTCAGCTGGGCCGCGCCAGACTCTGCAGGCCCCCGCCAAGCCACTCCGGCCCCCTCGACACCACGACAGGCGCCCCGGCGCGGCTCCATCAGGCTTGCGTGAACGTATTCGTATATTTATATATATATGTATATATATATATATAAAAGATTATTAACAGTTAAGTACATTCCAATACGAGTGTCTCACAGGACAAACGTTGCAGCGGCTGGCCCGGGCACACAGGCTGTCAGTCACAGAAGCACAATATAAATACTCTGGTGAGAACGCAGGTTCCTTGTTGCAGTAAAAACACATTCTGACGAGTGACGGGCAGCTCGGTCTGGTGGCAGCGGGCTCCTCACTCGGCCGGAACCTCGTACTTGAAGATGACGCTGAAGAGCCGGCCCCCCAGCCGCTCGGCCAGCCAGGCATTCTTGACCACGGCCAGCTTGAGGCTCTCGCAGCGCAGCGCTGCGTAGTAGTTGGTGTGGATGGCCCGGCCCATGCCCTCGATGACCACCAGGTCAGCGCCGCGCTCCCGCACCACAACGGCCAGCCCCTTGTCCAGGCGGCTTCGGAGAGAAAGGCAGCGGTGAGGCTGGGCGAGGTTCTGCTGTGGCCTGCACTGACCTCACCCGCAAGGACGCCACACACCGCTGCCCTCAGGGTCAGTGGCTGGCGAGGATGTAGGGAGCCCCGAGTCCCCACCTGCTCAATGGGGCGTGCCTAGATGCAGCCTGCCTTCCGCCGGGCCAGGGAGCCCGCTCTGGGTGCTGCTTGGCTGCCCTCGCCTACCGAGGTTCGTTTAGAGGACCTCCCGCTTTCCACGGGTGTTTTCATCCTTTCTTATTAGCTCCCCGGGGGCTTTTCCACTCCAGGACTGGCAAGCACAGAGAACACTGCAGGTAAGCAGCCAGGCCACCATGCCTACGGGGACAGAGCTCACGTCCAGGGCCTAGACTAGGACGCTCCTGGAGATTGCTCGGGCCTCGACCCTGAGCCCCCACCCCGACAGGTCCCTGGGAAAGAGGGGGGGAGGGAGCCTGGGGGGTTACCTGAGGTCGAGGCACGGGGAACTGGAGCCTGTCTGCACCAGCAACAGCCTCTCTTCCTGGAGTGCAGAACTGTGGAGCACATAGAGGTCACTGCCCACAAGGCGGCACGTCGGTAACCCCGTCTGTGCCACTCCCATGACCCGTAGGCCCGCCCCTGCCGGCTCAGGATGGCCGGCCAGCACCTACTGGACGATGGGGTCCATGGCGGCGATGCGCTCAGCCACGATGAGAGACTCGCTGTAGGTCACGTCGTTCAGGGCGGGGCCAGAGTTGCACGCCAGGATGACCTGCGGGGAGGCCCCAGGCGCTTTAGCTCCCTGGCCTCTGCCCAGCATGAAGCCAGCCTGTGTTCACCCGAAATCCCTGCAGGCCCCACCCAGCGGCCCCTGCAGAGGAGCAGGACCCCAGAGCAACCTCAGGGCTGCACAGCCTGTGCTCAGAGCCCTCCCCACCCCTAAGTCAGGAGCAGGACCCCAGAGCAACCTCAGAGCTGCACAGCCTGTGCTCAGAGCCCTCCCCACCCCTAAGTCAGGAGCAGGACCCCAGAGCAACCTCAGGGCTGCACAGCCTGTGCTCAGAGCCCTCCCCCCGCAAAGTCAGGATGGCAGTGTCCATCAACCCGTCTGCAGCCAAACCTCTCTAGGAACTGTGGCTCAGCCCTGGGCTGAGCAGACGGATCCCAGGCCCTCCGTGGGGCCTGCCCCAGGACCACTCCGAGTCCCCGCCTGGCCTCGCCTACACCTACCTGCTACAGCGGCCCACGACAGCGCCAACCCCACCAGGAGTGGAAAGGCCAGGGGGAAGGGTCCCACCCAGCCAGCGTCTTTACTCACCTCTGTCCCTCTAAAGAGTAGCTCCCTGACAAAGGGGAAGACTCCCAAAATGATGTCTATTCCACTGTTATCTGCGAAAATTAAGGCACATTTATGAGGGGGCCCCTGTAAGACAAAACCAGGACGTCAGGACGTTCAGTTGGGGGCGGTGCAGCCAAGTGTTTAGACCCCCCTGCACTCCACACCCCGCAGGGGCTGGGCCCAAGGGCCGAGGGGGACCTGACAGCGGTCACTGCAGTCAGCTGGGGAGTGGGGACATCGGACCTTGGATTCTCGGCTGGCAAACTGAACCGTATGAGGCAGGGAGGTGTGCGTGCCTGCATCTGGCGCCCCCCAGGGGAGCTCCACACCCACCTTCCCGGGGCCTGAGGCTCCTCTGAGACCACCCACCTGGGTCCCACCTCCCAGCCCCAGACACTGCGCCGCCCCCCGAGGGCGGGGGAGGAGCCTCCACGTACCTTTAGTCTCTGCAGCCACTTGCTGTAGCAGTCCACGAGCCAGGGGCGCTCTGTGTGGAGGAAGGGGAGCACGCCATCAGGCGAGGGAGCGTGCTCCCTACGCCCGAGCCCTGAGGGCAGCGACGCGCCCCAGTGAGTATGCCCAGGGCCACCCTCTGCTCAGCACTCCTGCAGGGGCGCCCAGACGCCACCCAGACGCCACCCCACACGCTCCCGAGAGGCGGCAGCACCTCAAGCGTCCTACCTTGCAACTTCCTCTTTGCTTCTTCAAACCCAAACTGGGGGTCAGATTCCAGGACACTGCATGGAGGAGAAAAAAAAGTTCAAGAAACACGAGCCAGAATTTCCACCCACACGATCCACGCGTCTCCAAGCTGAACAGATGTGGGGCTCCTGACGCCCGGCCAAGAGCCACGGCCGGCATGGCCACCAAGCGGGGTGGCGAACACCACAGTGAGTTTCTGGAGCCGAAAGTAAGAGCTAAGAATGACTCGGGCCAGGGGCGGGGTCCCCCTGCGGCTTGTTACCCCAGGGCCTGCAGGCCATGTCAAGGGGGGCCCTGAAGCGCGACAGAGGGGCAGGGCAGGCTGCCGACAGGGACGACAGTGCCAGGGTAAGCGGCGTCCTTCTCAGTGTCCGTGCCCAACACCATCACCCGCCGACCCAAGCGGACCCCGGAGGCCGCTGCCCAGCTGCCCAGGCGTGGGGAGGCCCTCGGGAGCCACGGGGTGAACTTCCTCTTCAGAAGACCCTGGCGCCTCAGAAGCATGCACCCCCCATGTAGGACTGTGCTGCCAAGAACCTTTCTTACTTCAGAGGTTAAGCATCATCGAACCCCCACCGAACAGGTCAGCTCCCATTTTTAAACCCACAGCACTAGGCCCCACACGCACACATGCTCAGAGGGGGTGGCCTGCAGCAGCGGGCGAAGCCCCACCAAGGGCCACTGTCAAAGCAGGACTGGCACAGGCTGGGGCCGGGCTGCTCGGGGACAGGACAGACACACATGAGCTGCAGAATAAACCAAGTCTGAGCCACCCCGAGGGAGAGGACAGAAGGCAGCCTGGGGGTGGGGGTGGGGGCGAGCACGGGGCGTCTGACCCCTCCTTGTAGCTGACGGCCTCGGCCCCTCAGACGGGCTGCCGTGCCTCTCGGTGGACCTGCCCCGTGCTTCCTGCCGCCTGCCAGTCCAGCTGGCCGCCTGCTCAGCCCTGGGTCACCATGGCAGAGGCCACACCCACGGCTCAGGCCTGTGGTCACCATGGGGAGAGCAGATACCTACTCAGACACGGCCTTGGCCCCCCAGTCGAAGACGTTCCCCGCCAGCAGACCCTTCACCAGGGCGAGCTGCCTCTCCTCCCAGCCCAGCGAGTCCAGGGCACGGACCACGCTCTGAAAGCACTTCAGCGCCACGCCGTTTTCTTTCTGCTTCACCTACAGAGAAGGAGACAGTGACTCGGAGTGGAGAC
Organism: Graphiurus murinus; assembly: GCA_004027655.1. Taxonomy (NCBI): domain Eukaryota; kingdom Metazoa; phylum Chordata; class Mammalia; order Rodentia; family Gliridae; genus Graphiurus; species Graphiurus murinus. The sequence goes on from PVLC010000866.1 coordinate 145,713, forward strand.
CTGCTCCCACTGGGGCTGTCCCTGACGCTCCATGCGGCGCTGTGGAGGTCTCTCCAGAGCCCCTGGGGAAGGAGGCTCACTGAAGATGCGACAGTGCTGACCAGAGCCCACTCTGGGCACAGAGCAGGCTCAGCGCAAAGCTCTGAGCGCCCACGTGCAGGCTGGCCCTGTCTGGTTTGGGGCAGCGCACGCATCTGTGAGGGGCTGCGAGGTTAAGGCCCAAGAGCACTTTGGCCCGAGACCGAGCTGCATCTGGAGAAGGAAGAGGGCAGAGGCGCCACCTCACAGGTGCTGCCGCCCAACCCTCAGGACCCTTGACGCCAGTGGCTCCGAGATGAGCGGGAGGAGCTCAGGCCTCCTGGCTACGGAGCCAAGGACAGCCAGCAAGGACAGACACGTGGAAGCCAGTTCTGCCGGCTGGGTGCCGACCGCAGGCCTCCCAAGTCAGCCAGCCCCAACAAGGCAGGGAGAAGACAGAAGGCAGCCTGGGGGTGGGGGTGGGGGGCGAGCACAGGGCGTCTACCCCTCCTTGTAGCTGACGGCCTCTCGGTGGACCTGCCCGCGCTCCCTGCCTGCTCCTCTCCACACATGGCAGAGGCCACACAGCGCCTCCACGACCCAGGCCTGTGGTCACCGTGGGCTTGGGGCTGCTACAGTCCTGCAGGGCCCGGGCAGGACAGCCGGCTGCCTCGCCCCTCTGCACCTGAGGCCTGGGCAGAGGCTCTGGCCGGGGCTCACCTTGGAGTAGGGGTCTGGGAAGCTGAACTCATTCAAACAGTGCTCCCTCGTGTCCAGCAGGCTACGCACGGTCAGTGTCCCATAGGCGCTGGGGGCAGAACCAGGGCAGAATGCGGCTCAACAGGGCGGGCTGCACGAAGTCCAGGAAAGCCAGCGGGCCGCGCAGAGCCGGCCACAACCATCGGCCGAGGAGACAATCTCGCCTAGGCCACACCCTCCTGCGGGCCAGCGGGGTCCCCATGCCACGACGCCTCACACGTGCGGGCCCCTTGGCCGGGCAAGAGGCAGTCACACCAGGGGCGCCGGGCACTTACAAGGGCTGGTGCCGCAGCGTCTGCAGCTTGCTCCAGTACTTCTGCCGAAACTTCTCAGCCCTCTCGGCTGCGTCTGCAGACTCTGGCTGGCTGGCCACGGCGCGCTTCACCACCTGCCAACAGTGGGGCAGCTGGAGAGGCACCTTCCCCACCAGCGGCGTGGTGCTCAGCGGGGCACGCCCTCTCAGAGAAAGCACGGCCCACTGGTGCTTCACCATTCGGTCTATCAGTGTCCCGAGAGACAGGCGCGGGGGATCCCCACCCTCAATGGCCACCTGCGAGGCCCAGGGCTGACCCATGTCCCCAGATATTAGCTGCTCGGGGTCCAGGGCTGGGGTCCTTCGCACAAGATAAACTCGGTCATCCCGAGGCTTCACGGAGGGGGCAGGTCTCCCTACCACGGCTCCAGGTTGGAGGAGGCCAGCCTGCCTGGTCCTGACCCCCGCCCTTCCCAGGGCGGCATCTCCTGGAGCAGGGGCCGCCAGGTGGACAAGCGGGCCGCAGGGAGGAGGGGCCACCAAGCCATGTGCAGCTCCACCACGTCCTGGGGGCAGGACAGGCTACCAAGCGCTTGTTTTCTGGACAGATGTCATAACTAGGAGAGGATCTGTATCCTGGTAAGAGCCATCTGGTCCCCACTGACCCACCAAGGGACCAGGAGGCGTGTTTTTGCCCGGGACAGAAATCGCCCTTCTCACACTCTCAACACTTCGAGTGGCTTTTGGAAAATACTGCTGGCTCTCCTCCACCCCACCCTCACCCAGGGCGCCCAGCCAAGCCCCAGGCCCGCGAGGACCTCCTCCGTCCAGGGCCTCTGGCCGCACTCACGCCTCACCCCGTCCAGGGCCTCCTCGAAGCAGGTGAGCCAGTACTTGCGGGCCAGGGCGTCCTCGGTGAGGTCCACTGTGTCGGGCACGTAGGAGGACGGGTCCAGGAGGAGGGGAAGGTTGACCAGGGGCCTCTCCAGCCGGTCCATCTCCAGCAGGTCAAACTGGGAGGACAAGCAGAGCCGGTGGGACTGTCACAAGCTTTCAGTGACCACACATTCTGCCGCAGACTTAACTTTCTCTACAAAGACGGAGATCTGTCATTTTTGTTACCTCTGGGACACAGACACCCTGGGCCCGCTTCTCCCTCTCGAAGCTGCCCAGGCTGAACTCCTCAGCTTTGTCCCCTGGCGTGGCGGAGGCGGGTCTCCCCTGAAGACTTGCTCTGCTCCCACTGCTCCAGCCACCTCCCTTGGCCTCCACCCGCCTTCAGTGGCCCGCGCCCCCCCACCCAGCGCGCTGGCCTCCGACTGCATGGCGCCAACTGGAACACTCCCTCCTCACCCGACACCCAGGCCCCAGGGGCTCCTCTAGTCCTCGAGGTGCCTTTTCCACTCTCCGTGCTCATCGAGGGCCTGCAGCCCTAACCCTCATCCCTCAGTCTTGCCCTGTGACCCCACACGCAGCTTCAGCCCATACTCCGCCCTCACCTCTGCTCACTGCATACACTCGGAAGACCCCGCCGCTTCAGCGGCCATGTGTACCCGAGGCCAGCCACCAGCGCCAGCACAGGGGTGCTTCTGAATGATCCAGCCCCACTGGCACCGGCGTGTGCACAGCAATCCAAGGTATCAGAGTACTGACTGCAGCGACTAGGTGCCCTGGGGCGAGGGGCCGTCCAGGGGACGCGGCATAGAGCAGAGTGACCTCCACTCTAAAACTCCTCTACCTGCCCCCGAGGGACCACCGCACGCCCCACTCCTGAAATGGGCCCTTCTCTGCCAAGACACTTGGGCCTGCAACGCCCGGGGTGGAGCGTGATCATACTCAGCAGGGCCGCCTGGACCCTGGGATCCATGAGACGTGCTTCCAAAACAGGCAATGCACTGGCCCGCCAGGAGAGCAGCAAAGAGTGGCGAACTTCCAAGCTGACGAGAACGCTGCAGGGGCCACCCACGCTGACCACCACCATTCGCATCGCAACCACACTGGCCATGCTTTCCTCCCGCTGTGCACACCCTGTTGGTCTCCCAGCACCCCCCCACCCTGCCCTGCCTTCTTGGCAAAAGGGGCCAAATCTGGCTTCTGCTTTCTTTGGTGACGTGTCAGGCGTCTGCATGTGGACATGCGCCTGAGCCTCAGGCAGCCCCAGCCCACGCCGCACAGGCACGTGGGGTGCGAAGGACCCTGCGGCGCTTCCGCACCAACACACGCATCATCGACACCGTGTCACTTAGGGTTAGGATCTGGGGTGCAGGAATCTGAGCAGCCATTTGATGAATTAGAAACGGAGGCTGGAAGACACTGCGCCCCGTTTCTGAGCAGCAGCCCCCCCCTTCCTGGCCCGTGGGAGGCCGGGGCAGCAGCTGCAGGGCTGGCATGCAGTGGGCATCCTGAGTGCAGGACAGCTCCTCTCCTGAGGAGGTCGGCTCAGCCAGGCACTGCCTGGAAAGGCCTGTGCTACCTCCTGAGGGAAGCCACATCCTCGACGGAAGGCAGCAGCCTCGTCCACAGACGGCTGTCCACCTCACGCGCACACACCGCTGCCTTCACTACTCCACCCTGTTCTCCACATGCGCCCGGTTTCTGACAGCTCTGAGTGGCCAACTCCAGCCACAATGGCACCTGGCTGCACAGGCCAGCAGGAGCCTTCTCCAGGTGGGCTCCGGCCAGGACACATGGCCTGTGTCTCCACCCCTGGGCGGCCAAGCACAGGCCCAACAGCAGTCACATCGGGCCTCAGCCCACGGAGGGACTTGAAGAGCGGGCCTGGAACCATCTAGGGAGAGCAGACTTGTAACTGACACGAAACCATAGCAGAGGACACAGGCCGGGGCGGAGCATACCCAGGTTCTGTTCTGAACTTGCCCTGTCTCCCTGCCTTGATGTTTCTGCACAGGTGAGGCGGCTGGAGGAGACCCCGGCCCCACTGGCTGACTTGGGACCAAGGCTCAAGAGCCTTCTTTCTGTCCTTCAGTGAAGCCCAAGGGCAGAATTCGACTGAACACTAGTCTGCGCTGTGAGAGGCCACACGACGAGGGTCTTTCCTCAGAGACGCGGGGTGCCCGACGGGCTGCTCGCTCAGGGGCTGGGCTACTCACTGTGCCGCTCCTTGCCCGCTGCGCCGGGCACAGCTCGGGCGACGTGCTCATCAGCCCTGAGCTGCCTGCGTAGTTCTCACCCCAGCTGTACTGGTTAGGATCTGGAAAAATGAGAAGCCGGGCGCCATGTTAGCCTCACCCTTGGTTCAAAAGGAGAAAGCAGAGAAGGAAAAGGGATAAAATCATGTGTCAACTTAAACGCTAAAAACAACCATCCTCGTGGAGGCCTCCTGAGGCCTCCCAGACACGCCCGCCCCACCCTGCTCCAGAGCGCAGAGCGAGCACAGGCCGGTCCCACACGGCCGGCGGGGCTCAGGGGAGCACGGGGACTCTACTCACTGTCTTGCTCGGCGCCTTTCAAAAACGCTCCGATGGCTCCCAGGTAGCCCTCGTGTCTCAGGAACAACGCCTGGACTTCTCCCTGCCACGGCCCAAACCCACGTGTGGCTGTCAGTGTCCACACGGTTACTGCTGCTTTAAGCCAACCGCACTGATGGCCCAGTCTCTGAAGACCGGTCCAGAGCACCGTCAGCGGGCCGTGCCTCCCGCAAGCAGCAGCCTGCTCTCAAGAGCCTGAGGCTGCTCCCTCGAGGAGACTAACAACCACCCATCCAGTCTGGCTCACGTCAGGCTGCCTAGCTGGGTGCACCCAGATAAGGCCTGGGATCCCTGATCCACGGCATGCCCATCTGCACCGCCGGGCAGTCCCTGTAGATGCCTCAAGCCGGTGTGAAGCTCACTGGCACTGCGCGACAAGCCCTTGGCTGCCATCACTGGTAACGTGCTCACACTCGACACACAGGTGTCCAGAATGAACCAGAAGGAAGGGACAGGAGGCGGCCAGGTCTGGCCTAGTGGGCACCGGGCTTCTGTGGCTCGCCCTCCCAGGGAGCCCAGGAGCCCCCGCCATTGCTGGAGATACCAAGGGGTGGGTTAGGGTCACAGGGACGGAGGGAGCCCGGGCAGTGGTTCGAGGAGAGGAAGTGGGCTGCGGTCACCTTGGAGAAGAAGTTAATACTGTAGGTGATGGTGCGCATGGTCACAGGGTGGCCCCGGATGAAGAAGCCCCCGAAGTACACCCTGTCCAGACCGTGCAGCTTGGCGTAGAGACAAGCCAGCTGCCCGATGTCGTTGCTGATCATGTGCAGCAAGCTCTTGGCCATGTCTTCTTTGGAGAACTCTGAGGGAAGCACAAGCAGAGCACGCGTGGGTGAGCAGACCCCGAGCTGACGTGAGCACTGCTGGGATGGGGGTGAAGGGGAGCCAAGCCCTGGAGGGCAAGGGGCACTGAAGGGGCGCCGGCTCAGTCCGGGATGCCTCAGCTTTGTTTCAGGGGGAAAAAACCCAAACCACTTCTCCTTAGACTTCCTCGGAAACAAAGCCTCATGGAATTTAGCTGGCGACATTTTAACATGTAACATTTTAGCCAGCCGTGGTAGCGCACGCTTGTAATCCCAGCATTCGGGAGGCTGAGACCGGAGGATCCGGGTTCGAGGCCAGCCTCAACTACCTAGTGAGACACTCCACAACTTAGTGAAACTCGGTTTCAAAATAAAGAATAAAAAATAGGGCTGGGGGTGTAGCTCGGAGGTAGAATGCCCCTGAGTTCGATCCCCAGTACCGCAAAAAACCCCCCAAAAAAAACAAACAAAAAAAAAACACGTAACATTTTAACATGTAACATGACATTTTAACATGGTAATGCAGGCAGGAGAGGGGCCAGGGTTGATGTGCAAGACCCCAACTCCATGTCGACTGGACGGGGAGTGCTGCCCTGTGAATACAGTCAGCTACGCCCCTCGGTGAGGCGACAGAGCCTGGCAGGTACCTCTGTCAGCGGTGGCTGACTTCCCGAAGCTGCTCGCGATGAGGTTGGCGCTCAGCCCCAGGGTCTCATGAGCGCCGCCATAGATGTCCTGCACCAGCATGTCCACGTTGGTGTGCTGGCCCTTGGAGGCCAGGTGCAGCAGCTCATCGAACTTCTGCAGGGGAAGAGCGGAGTGTAAGGCGCCCGCAGCTGGCAGGACCCCACCGCCCCAGAACCCAGGCTCCCAGGGGGAAGCAGGGCGGGCTGCGCATGAGCGGCCCCTCATCAAGACGCCCGAGAGGCCAGCTGGGGGGCAGGGTGCAAAGAGCTCGGCCATGGGGGCCCCACACCCAGTACGCAGAGCCAGAGCGAAGGCCTGGAGAGGAGCCTCTTTATAGCACCCAGTCCTGCTGAGAAGACCGGAGGTGGAGGTTTCTGCAGAGCCGGGAGCACCGCCTCCAGTCACTTGTATACCTTGGTTTTGGTGAGCAGAGCCCCGAGCCCCCAGAAGGTGCCGCCTCCGATGGAGCTGCCACCGACCCACTCGAACCGGTCCTCCGTCTCCACCTGGGGCAGGGCGGGACAGTGCGTCAGCAAGCTGGCCCTTGGCTGTGTGTGTGTGTGTGTGTGTGTGTGTGTGTGTGTTGGGGGGTAGTCAGGGCTAGCGGGCTCCCTCCCTGAGAGCTGCCTCGGGGACCACACTCTCAAAGGCCGAGTCTGGTGGTGCTGACGCCGCTGCCGCAGGGGACTGGCCGTGCCACTGACAATGGTCCTGTGGGCTCCTGGGCTCATCTCAGAGACACGTCAGCTTTAAAGTCCCTGTGCCCAGCACCGGCTCCGACTCGCGGCCTGTACCTGCCAAGCAGCTACTGAAGCTTCCACCTGTGTGTTTCCGGAAGTGGAGTCTCACCTTCACAATAGACACTCCAGAGCCAATGTTAACCAGAAGATACGGAAAGATGTGGGGGTGATTTGTCTGGAATCGGAACTCCGGGTCAGCGTCTTTCTGATACATGAAGGCCTCGTGCGGGATATTCTTCAACACGAAGTTGCACCCCTTTATCAAGCAGGTCATCACGTCCTCCTTGTCCACTCTGGAAAGGAAGGAGCCCAGGAGCATGGAGCAGTCCCAGCCTCAGAGGGAACAAGCCACGCGCGCCCGCTTCGCAAGGGAGCAGGGCGGCCATGCTGCCTGCGCTCAGGAAGTTCGCTCTAGACATGCTGCTCCCCAGCACGGCCACACTCGCTTCTCCTGACAGACAGACAGACTTGCTTTCAGCAGCAGTGCCGAGGCAGCGTCGGCAGTGTCGACACACAACACCTTGGACCGCCCCGACGGCCCAGGTCCCTCCCGCTGCGCCACGCCTGCAGCCATCTCTCGGTCACTCCCACTTACTTCAGCCGCAGCTTCTCCTCAATGAGGTCCTTGAACTTGTAGGCCCCGCCCCCTGTCGCCTGGATGACCTTCGTCTCTGTGTTGACCAGGTGGTCTTTGATGAAGTCCAGGCAGGCTTCAATGTAGGTGTTCTCAAACTTAACGAAGTGGAGACGAGCTGTGATCTCTTCCTGAACTGAGATTTCGTAGGGCGACTCATGGTCCTGCTCTGTGTCCTGGAAGTGAGTCGGGCAGTCTGCGTGGGGCGCAGGGGCAACAAACCAATGTGGTCCCTGAGCACCCCACCCCAGCGGGGCTGACATCGGTGTCAACCATAGGAGGTGGATGCTTGATGTCACTGTGGGGCAGATCCTAGAGAAGCGAGGGGGCCTGGGATGCCTGGGACCCGCAGGGCTGCCCCCACCTGGAAGGGTACTTCCCGAGGAACCGGGGAAGGGGAGGTACTGCTGCAAAGGGCTGCGAAGAAAATCTGAGTTAGAAATTTCCAGAGCAAGCCGGGTGTGGTGGCGCACGCCTGTAATCCCTGAAGGAGGCTGAGACAGGAGGATCACAGGTTCGAAGTCAGCCTCAGCAGTTTAGTGAGGCTCTCAGCAACTTAGCAAGACCTCATTTCAAAATTAAAAAATAAAATAGGGCTTGGGGTATAGTCTTGATGTAGAAGGCCCCTGGGTTCCACCCCTAGTACCAAAAAGAAAGAAAGAAAAGAAACTTGTAGGGCAGCAGAGGCAGCACTAGGAGACCACAGGAAGAGGCCGCCCTGCCCCCAGGCTGAGATGCCTCCCGCATGCCTCTGCCAGTGGGCTCACCTTTCCTGAGTGGTCGAAAGACCTCACTTTGGCCACTTTGTGCTGCACGGTTGAATAGTAGGCCAGCTTGGTTAACGATCCACCTGCAAGGGGAGACACAAACCCAGTGACATTCAGGACAGGAACAAAGGAGACCCATCCTCCCCTGGCCTCTCTGGGGCATTTCAATGCTTCAGCAAATGGCCTCCTCCTCAGGGACCAGTCTCTGTGGACACGCTTTCGGTGCTATGTGAACTCAAATCCCCGTGGGCACAAAGCGAAGGAAAGGGAAAATGAACTATGAAATTGGAGCACGGTGTCCTTCAGAAGTTCAGTTTCCCATCGGGTCCCTAGTCAATCTGCATTCAGGATTCCCGTCCCTGCACCAAGTCCTGAAGCAGAAAGGGCACCATCGCCTCTGGGTATCCGTGGCAGTCACTAGTTGTTTAAGAAATTTCAGTTTCAAGCTCTGATTTTGGTAGTGACCCAAAGATCTAGGTAGACAAATCCCGCAGGTTTTGGTTTGAAGTACTTGACTATCCATCTTGACACATGGGGTAGGCAGTACATGGGGCATTTTCTCAGGTGCACAGCAGGTGATTTTCACCAACAGGCAAGGATCGGGGCCAGAAAGTGGCTCCTGGTGAGCTGGTGGAGGCAGCCAGACAGAGGCCTCCGAGGGCCAGTCCGTCAGTGTCACCAAAGAGCCCGATGGACCAGACACAGCTCTCCACCGAGAAATGGAAGAGGCCTCTGTTCACCCGAGACCCGCTTCCGAGAAAGCTGTGATGGGCCCAGAGGAGGCACCATCAAGGGCAAGCCACGGCCACCCTTCCAGAAAGAGAAGGCACTCGAGGGGGGGCAGCTGCATTCACAGAGCTAAGGCCATGGACAACAAGCAGGAGAAACGGAAGCGCAGCACTACAAAGGAAGTTCAGAAACCCGCATTTCTTATGGGGCCTGGCAGAAATGAGGCAAAAATCTCTCTCACTAGGAGAGTAAGAAGGCTCAAGCAATTTTCAAATGGTTGTTCTGTGAGAAAATACTAAGGGAACAGATAAGACACTCAAGTCAGCACACAGATTTGGAAACACAAAAACATTGGAAAGCCAATGCTTCTCCATTTAACAAAAATCACACCACCTTTTCCAAGATCCACCACAGCCCATCCTGCCCAAGCCGCCTTCCTGCAGCCATGGACAGGCAGGCCCACGTCTGGTTTAGTGAATATGGCACCAGCTTAATCCCATCCTCTGGCTCCCCGTGCTAAGCCTCCTGATTCCTCCGCCCTGCCCCCAATCCTGGCTTGGGGCTCATAAGTCTCACTAAAATGCTTGTTGCCTGATTCGCCTCTGAATAAATTGTTTCCTAAAAAGACAGATGGTACAAAAGGATGCAGATATATTTGAAGAGATTCATCAAAACTTACTACAAGCTGGGTGTGGGGGGACATGCCTGTAATCCCAGTTCTTGGGAGGCTGAGACAGGAGGATCACACATTGGAGGCCAGTCTTGGCAACTTAGCAAGACTCTTAGCAACCTAGTGTGACCCTGTTTCAAAACAAAACAACAACAAAAGGGATGGGGGTGTAGCCGAGAGGAAGAATGCCCTGGGTTCAATCCCAGTACCACGATATAAGTAAACAAACATAAAAGTTACTACAAATTCCCAGATCACAGAACCTGCGCTAGGTATGAGTTTTAATGCCCAAAACAGGACGTGCTGGGGTTTGTGGGGATACTGGTTGGAGCTGGCAGGTTGGTTTCTGCAAACTACAACCCCTCCCCTGCAGTCCCCTGCCCTGTGAAGCCCGACAAGGTGAGGCTTTGAACTCTCAACCCAAGATGGAACAGAAGGTACGGAGGTACCCACGGGCACAGCCAGCATCGCTCACATCCAAGATCAGCGGGAGCCAGTGTTCCGGTCTCTTCCTCAGGGATCCAAGTGGGACTGCTGCAGACCGCCCCTCACAGTGCATGGCAAGGCTGGTGGGCACACAACCCCCTGCTCCATGGGGCTCTCCAGTCTGGTCCCCGCTGCTCCAGGGGGCAGCACGGCCTGATGCCAGGCTGGGAGCTTCCCAGAGATGCAGTCACCTAACCCGACCTCCTTCAGCACCTGAGCCATACCTTCCCCTCCATCCAGGCCACATCTTTCTGCTTTGGACACCAAGGACAGGCAGGACAGCCAAGCACACACCACTATTCTGGGTCCCCTTCCTGCCCCACATGCCCCCTCCAGAAGCCCTCCCCACTGCGTGCAGAAACTTTCAGTCAGGTCAGAGCTTTGGGTATGTTTTGATAAACAAAATGCCCCTGGTGCTTCCAAAGAAGTGAATCAACCCAGCTGGCATTGGTGTTTCCATCTGAGAGAAGAAAAGACTAGCCAAGAACACGAAGCAGCTGGGGTGTCCTGGATCTGGAAACTTGGGCACGGGAAGAGGAAAGGGGAGAAGTTTGTTTGTAAAGAACATAGCTAAGCTGGGCGTGGTGGCCCATGCTTGTAATCCCAGCATTTGGGAGGCTGAGACAAGAGGACCTGGGTTCGAGGCCAGCCTCAGCTACCTAGTGAGGCCCTCCGCAACTTAGTGAGACCCTGTTTCAAAATAAAGAATAAAAAATAGGGCTGGGGGTGTAGCTCAGAGGTAGAATGTCCCTGAGTTCAATCCCCAGTACCGCAAAAAAAAAAAAAAAAAAAAAAAGAACATAGCTGACAGGCACACTGGCTTTGTGGGTGCTTGGGCTGAAGACTACCCACCCCGAGCTGTGACCTTCCCCAGCTGCCGTCACTAAAGGTCTATCATCATGAACAGTAAGTGTGTCCTTTTAGCCAGGCGTGGCGGCACACGCTTGTAATCCCTGTACTTGGGAAGTGGAGACAGGAGGATCACAGGTTCACAGACAGCCTCTGCAACTTAGTGAGGCCCTCCACAACTTAGTGAGACCCTCCACAACTTAGTGAGATCCTGTTTCAAAATAAGAGAATAAAATAGGGCTAGGGGTGTAGCTTAGAGATAGAATGTCCCTAGGTTCCACCCCTAGTACCAAAAAAAAAAGTGTGTCCTTTTAAGACCAGCAGACCCAGGACTCAGATCCAGGGAGAACTTTGAAAGAGAATAAATAAATACCAAGACTAAAAATATTCCCTGCAGTGTCCTCCCAAGAAACTCCCTTGGGCCTGACCCCACAGAGCAGGCCTGAGCTCTGAGACCCTCTAAGGCCAGGGCAGCCCTCCCACCACAGCTCTGGCTCTGTGGCTATTTGTTTGCTGGTCTCTGGACTGTCTGAGGTAAGCCCCACTCTTTTTGGCTGTCCCCCAAATGACACATGCATTTTAATTTCCATTGTCTTTCACATTTGTTTAGTTCTGACTTGTTCCCACCAAACAGAACCCCCAAGTGGAAGGCCACAGAACAAAGCACTGAACCTTTCAGCTCATGCGCCCGGCAGGGGTGAAGGACTCAAAAGCCTCAGAGCCTCCAGGGAGGTCTGGTTGTGGACGAGCCCCTCTGCTTGCTGGGCCCAAAGTTTGTCATTTCCAGCCAGTCACCAAGTTCCTTGAGGTGTTCCTCAAAATGCTTCTCATGCACTCTCGGCCGCCACCAGGACGAGCCCTTCATGAAAAAGCACTGGCCCTCGAGTGCCCACAAGGGCCATTTGTCCCTCCTCTTTGCTCCTTATTTGCCTGGAGGTCACCCTCCTCCCAGGACCTCTGAGAACCAGTGATGTGCCAAGGCCAGGCAGGGCTCAAGCGACCGGAGGACTTGACGGCAGTGAACACACTCGATGCCCAGGTGCAAACAGCTCTGAGGGCACAGACCTGCGTCCTCTCTGGCAGCCCAATTTTTCCAAGGAGAGGAGTCAATGGACGCTCATTCATTCAAGTATTTACTGAGTAGCTACGAGGGGCTGAGCGTCTGGCCACAAGCGAGTAGATGCGGACTTGCTCCGGGGGGACTTCGAGGTCCCCTGTGGGCATCAATGGGCACACACAGGCGAAAAGTCTGCAGTGGATTGGGGTAAAGTCCTCCAGGAAGCCCCGACCCGGGCCCGAAATACGCAGAGGACCAAGAGAGGGTGAGGGCTCGCCGGTTCCAATACTGGCTCAGCCACTGCTAAACCGGTGGCCCTGCGCGAGTCAGTCCTCCCTGCGCCTCAGTCTCCCCTTCTGCAAGACCCTCCTCGGAGGCTGGCCGGAGGTGTGGGGCCCGGTGTGGGAGGGGACGGCCCGGGGTCGGACGGAGCCCCCTCGCCCAGGGCGCCTGTCCACCTCGGTGGGCTCACGCTGGCTGTCAACTGTCCGGGCAGCGCGGCCTCAGGCACAAGGACCACCGCGCCAGGCCCGGGGTTCCGCCACGGACTACGAGGCCCGGCACGCCCCGCTCCGCCGCGCGGTGCCTGCCGGGAGCTGCAGTCCGGCCGCCGCCGCTGGCCGGCGCGCCGACGCCCCGCGGACTACAAGGCCCGTGAGGCTCCGCGGCGGCCCGTGAGGCTGTGCGCGCGGCCCGCGCCCCCGCCCTTCGTCCTTCCCGCCGCCCCCGCTCGCCGCCCGCGCCGGCGCCCGCCGCCCCGGCCGCCCGCTCCGCCGCCGGCCCGCGCCTACCTATGTCGATGGCGAAGCGCTTGGCGTTCTCCAGATTGCGGAAGATTTCGTCGGGGGGCAGCGTGATGCTCTTGTCCAGGCTGTCTCCGCTGCTGCCGCCACCGCTCGCTCCACACTCCGCCATTTTGAAAGTGCCCGGCCAGCCTCATCAGCCATGGAGATATATGCGCATATATTTGACTGCTAACCGCCCCGTGCATATATTATGTTAATGAGGCTCAGGCCCCGCCCTGCCTCGGAGGTCTCCGGTGAAGGCCTGGCTCTGGCCAGTCCTGCTTGAGCAGGGGTGGAGAGGCCCAGGCTGCGGAGGGACGGGCCGTTTTAGCAACTCAGAACATCTGGAGTAATTCTTGATCTTTCGCCGAGCTGGCCAGATGTACACGCAAATGTTAGATAGAGCCTGGCCTGCCGGCTTCCAGGAGACAGCCTGGCCTGGTGCCTGCCAGCTGTGAGCCTGGTCCTGCACCTCCGCGGCGAATGTCTCATGTTTTTTGCTAGGGTGACCCGCCACCCCGGTTTGCCAGGGGCACAGGACCTTCAGTGCTAAAGTCTCATGCACACTGGGGAAGTCGAGGACCCTACTCTTAAGGATTCCCCCAGCCAGAGTCACGTCTCTGCATTGGGGGAGGACCTGCACTAAATGACAGTCCACAGAGAATGCAGGGGGAAAGCGAAGGAGGCTGCCTGGAGGGGCCACTTTCTGACAAGACAGGGGTTCTGGAAGGAAAAGCTGAGGAAGCATCCTGTGGGGAACACAGTAACAGGTGGGGGCAGGGCAGGGTGAGTCACTGGGATCCCCGCTGGCATGGAGCCCCTGGGAGCTTTGGGAAAGAGCCCAGTTGTTGGAAGCAGACAGCACGGGCCTAAGGTGGCTTCAGTTGCCTCTCTGGTGACCCTGGGCAGGTCTCTGCGTGTCTCTGCCCCTCAGCGTCTGCTGAGGTCACTGGCTAGCAGCACAGGTCCGAGGGGTGGCTCAGGCTTGGATGGAGCTCAGGGTGTCAGACAGGCTGCAGGGAGGAGGCAGCCTGGCACATGCCTTCCCAGGGGGTGGGGGAGTCAGCCTTCATTCAGGAGGACGCTCCACCCCCACCCCGCCTGCTGATACACTGCTGCACGTGCAGTGGACATGCGGGAGGAAGGGAGACTCTGTCCTCTGCTCACCACATCTGGAGGCTGGACAGGGACCCCAGAAGCCACCGGCGGGCACTGGGCGGGCCTGGAAGGGAGCCCTGTATACACATTCCCTGCAGAGTAGACAGGGGCAGAGGTGGAGGAGGACAAATGCTGTGGGAAGAGGCCAGGGCCAGGCAGGGCCCACTTCGTGACTTAACAAACAACACTGGGGCACACCCTGCTCCTTCCTCTCCTTGCGGGGGTGGGTGGTGCCCTCGGAGAGCCCGGCTCCTGGAGCTATAGTTCTAGATTCTTGCAGACTCAACCAACAGGTGGTAGTCTCTGGCCCTAAAAATAGGTGCCCTTTGTGAGACAAGGATCCCCTCCGCGGGTTCATAGCCAGCACTGCCTGGTTCTGCAATTGGATCCTCCCCAGCCCACGGGGGAGGATCCTCCTGTACAAACCAAACAGGAACCCTGGGAGAACATCCAGACATGGGGGCTGCAGGCTGGGGGCCGCAGGCAAGGGCTGGGGGCAAATATCTCCCCGTTTGGCCCAGCCAAACCCCTTTCTCTTACAAGAGGTCCACTGTGGGTGGCCCTAGCTCCCATTCAGTGGACAGAGCCAACAGTCCTGTAACTTTGACTTTGCCCCCTACCCTCCACAAACACCTGCAGCAAGCTGACAGTTCTGAGGCCCCTCTCCTGCCTGCCTGCCCAGTCCCCTCGGCTCCTCTTCCTCCCCTCCCTCCCTTCTTCCCTCAGCCAGGACCCAGCCCTTCGCCCTGTGTCCAGAGGGCCAGCGGCAAGCCCCCCCATCGCCGCCTGTGGCTGCATGCCATGGCAGGGCCCACTCCCCTCTGCCCCCGAAGACCTGCCCCCGCCCCCACTGCTGCAGCAGACAGATGCGGCACAGACGGTGGAGAATCTGACAGTCAGATTTTATTAGAAGCCTTCACAGCAGTCCGCGGGCTCCCACATACCCAAGAGTTCAAATTCTAAGTACAAAATCGTGCCCATGTGCACCCGCCCACACAGAGGAATCCTTTAAGGATTGTAGTGGAGACCCCGCCCTCCCCAAACAGCCCACTGTGAGCCCCACTAGACAACCAAGCCCACGTGGCTTAGGACCTTGGCGGCCCACGCAGGCTGAGTACTTTCCTATGAGGATACACCAGGAGTTCCGCCTTCACAAAAGGCAAAGTGTGCCGACGGCACGGCCCGCCTGCCGGGTGCCCGCCCAGCAGCAACGGGCCCTGAAGAAAGTCCTCTACAGGCCGGGGCGCCGGCAAGGCCGGGCCCCTGACCCTACAAATATCATAGAGCCCCAGCGGCCGGGGACTTCGCAGAAGTCACTTGCTGAAATGCAAACACACAACAACCCCACGGGGTCAGGCACTCGGCAGAAGATGGGCCCTGATTGTCCCCAAATGACAAGGACTCTGCGCGTACATTCTCTGAGAATGACCCTCCAGCTGGGCCTGCCAGCCCGGGCAGGCAGCCTTCCAGAGCAGGGTGCGTCCAACCTGCGGCCGGCCGGACTGCGGGCTGGGAAAGTCTTCCCTCCGCACGCACGAGAGCAACCGGCTCGCCCCCGGGTCACCAGGGCCGCCAGAGGCCGCAGGCGGGCTGGCGCGCGGCGGCGGCGGCGGCCTTGGCTGCGGGGCGCGCGGGCGGGGGCGCGGCGCCGGGGGCCGGGGGCTCCTTGGCGGGCGCGGAGGGCGCGGCCGGGGGCCGCTGGAAGTGGTAGAGCAGCTTCATCTGCGTGTCGCTGGCGGCGTGCAGGGTCAGGAATTGCACGGCCTCCTGCAGGCACCACGAGTAGCCCTCGCTGTAGTCCTGGTGTAGACTCTTGGGGCCGGCGGCCGCGGCGAAGGCTGCGGGGAGACCGGGCGGCGTGAGCGGGCGCGGGGGGCGCGGGGGGCGCGGGGGGCGCGGGGGGCGCGGGCGGGCGGCTCACCTTTGCTGTGCTTCAGGTAGCTGACGGCCATCTCCAGGATGTCCGCCTTCTCCAGCTTGGAGTTGGGCTGGTGCCGCGCGAACTCCTGCTCCAGCAGCAGCTTCAGCTGCTCGATGCTGCTGTTGATGCGGTCGCGGCGCATCTTCTCCACCACCGGCTTCCGCAGCTGCGGGAAGAGGGGGCGTCAGGCGGGCGGCGCCGGCGGGGCGCGGGGAGGACGGGAGCGCGCGCCGGGCGCACGGGCACTTACTCGGTTCTTCTCCTTGGGGCTGAGCAGCTCCACGGTCACGGTGCTGGGGGCCATGCCAGTGGGCGAGCGGAGCGGAGCGGAGCGGGCAGGGCCAGGCGTCCCGGGCTGGCGCGGACACGGCCCCGCGCGCCGGCCCTATATAGGCACGGGCGGCGGCCTGGCGCCTGGGGCCCGGGCGCCGCGGCCGTTCCCACACTCGGCGGCCAATGGCGGTGCAGGCCGCACAAAGGCGCCGGCCCATTAGCGCACGCTAAATTGCCTGTGAATTGGCGCGGGCACAATGGTCGCTCCCCGAGGAGCAGGTGGGCCGCGCGGCACAATGTCCAGGCTGTGGGAACGCGCTCGTCCTCATTAGCATCCCGGGGCCTGATGCTGGGAGCCCCGCGCCTCAATATGCTGCCTTTTCCCAGGCCGCGGGGAGGGGGAGGGGGCAGGAAGGAGCGGGCCCCTCCCGCGCTCGCTCCCTCGCTCGCGGACTCCCCCCTTACCCCTCCCCAGCGACTATCTACTGCTGGCTGGCAAAGGCCACAGGCGCGGAGAGGGGGAAGCTTCAGAATTAACAAGTGCGAGGGGTTCCAGGGGGATGCCCCCCCCCCCACAGGGACCTGCTGCCTCTGCGGAGGGGACCAGAGCAGGTCTACTGGTGGAGGTTGAGAGGGACCCCGCTATTAGGATCAGCCCTCTCAGCCTCTGTGGCCAGGCCCCAGACTCTCACCTGGCCGGGACTTCTGACTTCTCCAGAGCTGGGAACAGGTGGGCACACCTCCCTGGCTGGCTCTGGGCAGCTTCCATGGAGCCAGGGTCTGTGAATGCCCAACATGGATCCTGGCTCTTAGGCCAACCCGAGGAGCTCTTACACACACACACACACACACACACACACACACACCAGGAGCAGTTAGAGGCAGTGGGATTTGGGCTGCTCTGGAACCAGCAGGTGTCCTCCTCGGGGCCCTCTCCCCCACCCTATCTGGCTAGGAGCCGGACAGCAGGGTGCTTGAGCTCCGGAAGGCCCGAGGCTTCTGCCGTGCGTGGTGTGGCCCCTGTTCCTGCATGGTTGTGGGGAGTCATGGGTGCACTTGGTCTCTCTGAACAGCTTGGGGTGGGGGGCTTGTAGGATCTTTCCTCTCAGGCATTTCCCCAGTGGGTGGGTTGGGGGTGCCAGGTGACAGACACAAGGAGGACAGGCCTGGGGCCCCCACGGATGCTGTGCCAGCTCAGATGGGCCCTCTAGGGCCCCTTGGGGTGAACTGATAACCCTGGTTCCTGGCCAGCTGAGCCGAGGGCCAGAGGCAACTTTGGGACTAGTCCTGCTCTGGGCCCCTAGGGAAGGCAAACCTGCCCCCCGCCCCAAGCTGGATCAGTCTCCATTCCTCCCTCTCCGAGCAGCAGGGAGGAAGGAGTCCCAGTATCCTGCAGGGACGGTGGGTCCTAGGGGCAGAATGGGACCCAGCCAGGTCCAAGCAGAAGGCAGGCTCTTAGCGCCAGGAGCCAGAGGCTGGGGCATCAAGGCACTCCGGCCAGAGTTCAGAGCTAGGAGCTGGGCTCTGAGCATGGCTGGGAATCGCAGGCCTTCACAAGGGTCCGGACAGGATCCCCTGCCCGGTCTTAGCAGCGTCCCATTTGGACCTGTTTATGGACCTGGCTCCCGGTGTTCTTCAGCACAGGTGGACCTGTCCAGGGCAGCAGGGGAAACCCGGACTTCTGGCCGGCACAGGATAGCCAGTTGTCTCTGGGATGGGCGCCACTCTCGCCGGTCCCCCGGACACCCCCTGCACACCTCTCCCTGAGCAGCTGGGGCCGCCACCCCTCTCTGGCCCTTGATTGAGAGGGCCCCCTGCAGGCCCAGGAGGAGCTTCTGCGGCCCTGAGCACTGGAGTGGCTGGCACTGTGGGGTACAGGGGGACTTGGTCAACTGCATGCCTGCCGCTATATCCTGCACCCAGGAGGTGCTCGACCAAGGGCCGAGGAAGGTGGGAGGAAGTGGGGCAGGAGCAGGGCGAGCCCTGAGCCCACACCGGCCCTGGCCATGGCCTCCACCAGCTGGAAGCAGGGTCTGACCGACTGCCTGGCTGTGGGCAGCGGGGACCCAGGGCCGCCCGCGGATGTGGGGGCTATCCAGGCCAGACCCGCTTCCCCCAAGCTTTGGAGGGGGCACTTGGCTGCTGGGACGTGTGTTCTGCCCCAGGTCCCCTCCCCTGAGCCGGACCCTCGGCCCAAAGGAGACTCGTGCCGGGAGACTCGGTCCAGCCCCCCCCCCACCCCAACTGCCCGCCCACCCGCAGCGGGCCAGGACCGAGGCCTGCCTGCCAGAGGTGAGGGTGGTGGGTGGGCCGTGGGGGGCTGCCTCCTCTCCCCTCCTCCCCCTGGACGGGAGCAGCTTTGATCCAATTTTCAGTTGTGGGAAATATGAAATGAATGGTGTCGGGTCCCAGCCGGATGAAAGGCTGGTTCCCTCCCTGAGTGCGGGCCAGATGGCAGCTGGGGCGCCTCCGAGGCACACGCCTGGCCTTTGTGGGCCGTTTAACACTGTGAATGGGGCCAAAGTGTGGGAAACTGGCTGCGCTCCTGGCTCACACCGTCCCTGGGAGTAGCTTGGAGGGGGAGGGGACGGCTGCTGCAGGCTGGCGGGCTTTGCTGCAGAAGCCCTGCAGAAGGGGGTGGGGGGCCGGGGTCCTCCCAGCAGCTTGGGGTGGGATGGGGTTCCTAGCCCCAGCTGAGCTTTGAGGAGGGAGGGAGTTTGTCCTGCCTGCACCTCCCAGAGCCCCTCACCCCAGAGAGCTCAGTAGAGGTGAGGGGTGTGAGAGTCGGGGTGCAATGGGCTCTCTGGAGTTGAGGACACCCCTCTCACTAAGGCAGCACCCTTTGCTGAAGATGTGTGTGTTGGGGGGGGGCTCCTAGCAAAACCTACTAGTCTGCCATGGTTTAAGCTAGAATCCACATCTAGGACTCCAAGCATTTGTACATAACCCACACTACAAGACCGCCCTTCTCGCAGCTGGCCGCAAAGCAGAGACCTCTCGGGAGGGAAGGGAGCTTGGGAGACGTGGAGGAGTCACCGGGGCTCAAGGGAGGACTTGCTGGTGGTAGGAATGGGAGGCTGTGCAGTGCGGTGGTAAACTGGAAAAGCGAAACACAGACTTACCATGTGATCCAGAAATCCCACTTCTGGATCTACACCCGAAAGGATTGGAAGCAGGGACTCAGATATTTGTACACCCACGTGCCCAGCAGCCTTATTCACAGTGGCCAAGAGGCGGAAGCAAGCCACGTGTCTACCGGTGAATGAATGAAGAAAGAAAATGTGTTACAGCCACACAAGGGAATATTATTCAGCCTTTAAAAAGAAGGAAAGTCCGACACCTGCTACAACATGGGCGGACCCTGAGGACATCAGGGCAAGTGAAATAAGCCAGGCACGAAAGGATGAGTCCTGTTTGAGACCATTGATAGGAGGGACCTCGACTTGCTGGGTTCACACACGGGAAGCAGAAAGGTGGCTGCCAGGGACTAGTGCGGGGGAGACGGCGTTCAGGCAGGAAGAGCTCCAGTTTCCCTCGGAGGACGAAAATGGATGGTGGTGATGGTTGTGCACCGTTCTGAGTGTACTTTATACTACCAGACAGCACTTAGAATGGGCAAGATGGCTAAGCTTCATTTTCTGTGTATTTTTTGCCACAACTGGAAAAAGAAGAGGACTTCTGTTTGGAGAAAAGCCTCAAACTCCCTCCGGCCCTACCCCCTCCCAGGACAGGGCAGTTGGCAGTTTGGCAGTTTCTTTCCTTCTTTTTTTTTTGTGGTACTGGGGATTTTTTTTTTTTTTTTTCGGTACTGGGGATTGAACTCAGGGGCATTCTACCTCCGAGCTATACCCCCAGCCCTATTTTTTATTCTTTATTTTGAAACCAAGTCTCACTAAGTTGCAGAGTGCCTCACTAGGTAGCTGAGGCTGGCCGCGAACCCGGATCCTCTGGTCTCAGCCTCCCGAATGCTGGGATTACAAGCGTGCGCCACCATGCCCGGCTTGGTACTGGGGATTGAATCCAGGGGCATGCTACCTCTGAGCTACACCCCCAGCGCAATATTTTTTCTGTATTTTTGAAACCGGGTCTCACTAAATTGTGGAGGACCTCACTAAGTAGCTGAGGCTGGCCACAAACCTGCGATCCTCTTGTCTCAGCCTCCCAAGTACTGGGATGACAAGCGTGCCCGGCGAGGGCAGTTTCTAATAGCCTTTGGCGGGACCTCGCTGGGATGGGACACTGCCACGCCCACCTGCCTCCTGCTGAGATCCTCCAGGCCCTGCCCTGCCCTGTGTGCCGGGCAGCCTTGGTCCCAGGGTTTCCAGGGGGGGTGTAGCGAGCAGGAAGGCTGGGGAGGATCAGGAACTGGGAAAGGAGGGACAACCCACAGCTCCTGGCTTTTCCCTCCTTTGACCCCAGAAGCCCTTGCTTGAAGCCAGTGAGAGAAAACTACCTGGGATTTGCAGAAGCCCACGCCACCTGGGAGGCGGGGACAGGAAAATGGCCTTTTCCCAGATTGCAGGGACAGTGTCCCCCCATGTCCAGGTCACCACGTGGAGCCCAGGCTGTGTCCTGGCCAGCCCCTGGCTTTGGCCCTGGAGCTGTTCTGCACTGTGTCTCCTCCTGGGCTCCGCCAGCCGGTCCGCTGCAAAGACACAGTGTGGTGCGGCCACGGGGGCAGTGGAGGAGTGTGTGCCCCAGAGTGGGCACCTTGTGGCTGCCTAGTAGGCCTGGGGGCAAGTCTCTCCTTGGGGTGCCAGGCGGGGGCTATAGCGGGGTGTCCGGGGGTGAGAGTCCTAGTTACTGCACATCTACCAAGCGCCAGGTGTGGGCGGCAGGGTTGTGACTTCCTAGCGCAGCCCACAGGGGGAGCATGTGTCCTCAGGTGTGTGTATAGCTCAGGGGCCCGAGGGCTCAGAGGTAAGCGGCAGGCGGAGGCCGAGTGTCCTGTGGGTCAGCTGCTGGGGGAGCCAACACGGTGGAGCGTTTACCCGTGCACTTTGTGTAGAGTTCCCAGTTTGCACTTGACCGCTGGGCACGAGGGCACCAGGTGGCCGAGGTCACGCCAGGCTGGGGCTGGGCTCGGAACCCAGAGCACTTGCCTTTCTTCCTCCTGAGCTGCAGGAGGGTGGTGGTGGGAGGGAGAGTGGCTGCGGGGGCGCTGCTGGGGACCTGCACCCCAGACAGACTTGAAGGCAGTCAGGAGCATGGAGCGGGTAGAATGCCCCTGGTTCAATCCCCAGCACCCAAAAAATAATTCCTGGGCCGGGCGTGGTGGCGCACGCTTGTAATCCCAGCATTCGGGAGGCTAAGACTGGAGGATTAGGGTTCGTGGCCAGCCTCAGCTACCTAGTGAGGCACTCCGCAACTTAGTGAGACACTGTTTCAAAATAAAGAATAAAAAATAGGGCTGGGGGTGTAGCTCGGAGGTAGAATGCCCCTGAGTTCAATCCCCAGTACCAAAAAAGAAAAAAAAAAAAAAAGAATCCCTGGGGTGGGGAGGAAGGGGAAGGCATGGGTGACCCAGGGGCCCGGATGGAGTGACACCTGAGGCCGTCCTTAAAGTAGGTCAGTGAGGACCAGATGGCAATTCCAGGAAGCACGGTCGTCCAGGCTGAGTGAGTGGTGGGTTGCAGGCTGGGAGTGAGAGCGCCAACCAGCCGAGCAGGGCCCCAAGTCTGCGGTCTGGCTAGCAGGAGGTTCCTGGGTGTGCACCGGTGCATGTGTGAGCCTGTGTGACGTGTGTGAGCCTGTGCGTGCCCACGTGTGCAGGGTTTGCACCCAGGGACTTGCAAGTGCTCTGCCGTGGAGCTACATCCGTAGACCTTTTTTGTTTCATTTTAAGACTCGGCCTCTCTAAATGACCCCAACTGGCCTTGAATTTGCTATCCTCCTGCCTCAGCCTCCCAGGAAGATTGAAGGTGTGCGCCACCACGCCCAGTGAGTGGCAGGAAAGTTTATCCCTTTTGGCAGAGGAGGGTGCAGAGGCCCCGAGGGTGAAGCGCCTTGCCTGGGGGCTCACGGCCCTCCGCCTCTCAGTTCAGTGGGCTTCGCTGGAGGAGACCCCAGTCAGCCCCTTGGGTGCCCAAGTCCCAGGACAGAATGCAGGTCTCGGGGGTGATTTGGGGAGGGGTCCAGCATCCTGGGGGACTGTTGGGTCTATCTGCACACCCCTGATGCGTGTCGTGACCTCTGTCAGAGGCTGGGCTCTGTATCCTAAGCGGAAGCTGGGTGGTCCTTTTCACTACGAGCCAAGGCGAAGCCAGTGGCTCCTGGGTCCCCACCCCACGCAGAAGCCCAGGGGAAGGGCTTTGCCCCTGCACTGCGGCTCGGTGATTTAAGGACTGTCAGCCTCAGACCCACTGTGACACGGACAGGGACTAGGCGGCCTCTGGGACCCTCCCCTGGGTCAGCCTCTCAGCGTCTGTCCCGCAGCTGCTCCCTACACTCCGAATTCTCCAGGTGGCAACCCAGACCCCTGCTAGAACCACCTCCCTTGGGCCTCTACTTCCCCTCTGTGACTTGCCTCCAATCTCAGGGGGCCCTCGGGGGCCACAGCAGTGAAGGCAGCAGCAGCCTCACTCTGCTGGGCTGGGCGGGCTGGAGCTGATGGGCTGCCGGTTGACCAGACTCCACCGCCTGGCCCCACAGTTCCTAGGTTCTGGCCTGAGCCCACCTGTGCAGGCACGGAGCTCCCTCCCTCTCTCCCTCCAGATCGTCTCCTAGGGCATTTCAGTGGCGCATGGCGGGCGCGGATCTGGGGCACAGCTTGAGCCTGTCACTTTTCTCCACGGCCATCTCTTGGGGGGGGGGGGCTAGGAGCAGGCACCGGCTGGGCTGGTGGAGAGTTGGGTCAGGCCAAGACTCGGCTGTGTCCTTGGTTTTCTCCTGCAGACTGGTGAACGCATTCTGGACCCGCCTGAGCCTCAGTTTACCTACCTATAAGATGGGCTTTTCCAGCCAAGGCTCACCTGGGCCTCGAGGGCCTTGCTTTGGGTTTCTGGTTGTGAGGTACGCCCGGGGGAGGGGTGGCTGGGAAGAGCCGGGGCATCACTGAAAAGAGAAGAATGTCCCCCACTTCCCCCCCTTAGCCCACAAGGAGCATCGCAGCTGAGGCTGACTGCTCAGGCTGCCTGTCATCCTTACCTAAAACGGGCCTGTCACAGTCCCTGCACAGCGCACGGCACCTGGGCAGGGCCTCGGATGGGGGCAGGGCCCTCTGCCTGCGCTCACCCCACGCTGACCTGCGAGGCACCCGGGGCCTCTGAGCAGGGCAGGGCCTGCGTGAGATTGCTGCAGCCACACCGCCATTTCCAAGGCCCACCTTGGCTGGGGCCAGGTGCCGCGGCAGCCTTGCACCCTGCTCCTGGACACTGCTCTTGGGCAATGCCCGGCTTTGAACTCCAGGTCAGCTCTGCTTGCCCAGGGACAGAAGGGGTCAGTGGTCCTCCCTGGTGGCTGTGGGGAGTGGCCAGGCCAGTTACGGCCTGGGGGGTGCTCCGTCCCCAATGCCCCTTCTCTCATCTGGTTACGGTGAGGCTCCACCCTGGGGCCTGGGGCCTGGGTCTGGTCAGGTCAAGCATGCACGATACTTGTGGACTCCGTGACTGCATCAACACCACAAACCACAGCCTCTGGCCCCTTGGGCCTGGGGCTTCCAGTTCTGCTGCGGCAGGACTGGCACCCCCATACGGGCCACAGCCCCACCCAGGGTGCTCCACCGTTTTAGGAGCCGTGGGCAGCTGTGAGGCTGGGCCCTGAAGCCCAGGAGTCATCTGCGGCCCCATGGGAGTGTCCAGGTCCTGCAGACCTCCAGTCCCAAGGTGCCCTTGGAGCCAGCTTTTGCCGCCAATTCAAGCGCCATGTTCCCCAGGGGCCGGGCTCCAGACCCACCAGCCCTCAGCAAACCCTGTGCGCAGCCGGGCGACTGCGGTGGCCGCGGGACACGCGGGCCCTGCGGGGGAGGATTCGCGGTGGGAAAGCCGGGGCGCGGGCTCTCACAGCACGGGGATTAGCGGCGCCTGGCCCACGTGGCTGCGCCTCCGCTGCCCGCCCCCCTGCGCGCCAGGGCAGGGCCGGGTCGCCGTCCCAAGCTGGTTAAAAACCCCGCGGTGTCAGAGAGCAGCTCGTTCCCACCCCCTGAAAGGCAGACGAGCCCTTTATTGCTGTATTATAACGCGGAGCCAGATGGTCTTTTGGGAGTTGCCCCCCCGCGCCCCCCGCCGCCGCCCCCATTCATTCAGAGGCAGGCCCCGGCACTAATGCCGCAGGGGCCCAGGCACGCTTCCCGCGCTGCGGCCGCCGCAGTGTGGGAACCTCCGGCCCGCACGGGCCGCAGCGCGGGAGGGAGGGCGCGCAACTACTTTCCACTCTGCATGGCGGGAGCTCTGGCCACACGCAGCCCACCGCCAGGGGCTGGGCGAGCCACTGGGTGCCGACCAAGGGGCAGGCTCTCCCAGGGTGTCTCCCAGCTGTGACCCCACCTGTGCCTCAGTTTCCTCAGGGCCTCTCAATAGGTTTTGGGGTGCATGTAGAGCATCCAGGGCAGGAGTGAGCCAACCCCCAAGAATGGCTTTTGCTTTTTTTTTTTTTTTTTGTACTGAGGATTGAACCCAGGGGCCTTCTACCTCTGAGCTACACCCCAGCTCTATTTTTTTTTTTTTTTTTTCGGTACTGGGGATTGAACTCAGGGGCATTCTACCTCTGAGCTATACCCTCAGCCCTATTTTTTTAGTCTTTATTTTGAAACAAGGTCTCACTAAGTTGCGGAGTGCCTCACTAGGTAGCTGAGGCTGGCCGCAAACCCTGATCCTCCGGTCTCAGCCTCCCAACTCAGCTCTATTTTTTATTCTTTACTTTGAAACAGGGTCACACTAAGTTGCAGAATGCCTCACTAAGTAGCTGAGGTTGGCTGTGAACCTGCAACCTCCTGTTTCAGCCTCCTAAGTACTGGGATTAGAAGTTCTCGCCACCATGCCTCAGCTGGCTTTTACAATTTTTTGAGGGGGGGTACTGGGGATTGAATCCAGAGGCATTCTACCTTCAAGTTACACCCCCAGCCCGATTTTATTTTGTATTTGGAAACAGGGTCTCACTAGGTTGTTGAGTCTCACTAGGTTGCTGAGGCTGTCCTCGAACCTGTGATCCTCCTATCTCAGCCTCCCAAGTACTGGGATTACAAGCTTGTGCCACCACGCCCAGCTTGGCTTTTACATTTTAAAATAACAAACATCCAAAGAAGAACATTTCCTGACGGGTAAAGAGAGATGAAATTCCAGTGGGCGTGCATGAGTAAAGCGGGGTTGGAATACAGCCAAGTGCATTCCCTAGCCACCCGCCTGCTTTCCTGAACAGCCAGCCGCACGCTAGCGGGCACTAGAGGGGCTGGGTCCACCTGGCCTAGGAGCTATCCCCGGCTCTCCCTCCTCGGTCAGCTGGAATCCAAGCCAACCTCACGGCCACCCCCTGGCTTGCCCTCTTCCCTTGCGTGCTCCTGAGCTGGCCTGGGAGCTTCCGTCGGGGACTCAGCCACCTGGCATGGGGTGGCCGAACCTCTTGAGGCTCAGCATCATCATGACTGTTGGACAAGTGGGTAAACTGAGGCCCAAAGGAATTTGAGGCCAGGCTGACAGTTGGTGATCAAGTGGACCATAAGTTGGGACAGGGAGCACAGTCTCAGTCGGCCCTGTGGAAAGGATGGAGGTGGGGCGGGGGGCTCCTGTATGGTTCCTGCATTGCTTTCCCGGCCCTCACATCTAGCTAGCTGGCTTGACTGATCATCTCCTCCTCCTCCTCCTCCTC
>PVLC010000867.1:0-36237 GCA_004027655.1 Graphiurus murinus
GTGGATGCATGGGGCAGAGGGACGCCCTAAAGCACATGATGTACTTACACAATCATATCAAGGTCACTCACTGAAGTGAACCTGAGGGGGAGGGAGGGGGAGGGAATGGGGTGGGAATTGGGGAAGGGGTCAAATGAGAATTGTGTGCAAATATGTTGTTAACAACTAGTACTTAACAAAGATGTATGCTATATTGCACAAATTACTACAATAAAAATTATAATTAAAAAAAATTATAATTTTAAAGTATTACCCTTTTATGACATGAATGTACATATATATCCCAAATAAGAAAGTTCTTGCCAGGCGTGGTGGCGCATGCTTGGAATCTCAGTACTTTAGAGGCTGAGACAGGAGGATCGCAGGTTCACGGACAGCCTCAGCTACTTAGTGAGGCTTTCCACAACTTAGTGAGATCCTATTTCAAAATAAAGAATAAAAATTAGGGCTTCAGGTGTAGCTCAGAGGTAGAATGCCCATGGGTTCCATCCCCAGTACCAAAAAAAAAAAAAAAAAAAAGAGAAAGTTCTTTAATGAGGTAGAGAGAGGGAGAGGGACAGTAAGAGGAAGAGAAAAGTAAACTCAAAGAATTATGAACTTATTACAACTTGTGAGAGCTTACAAGACATGCCATCCTTACTTTTCAAAATGTATCCTGAATCTGACCACTTCTTACTACCTCCACCACCGTGCATCAGTCTGCCCTTTCTTTTCTTGATATCTTCAATAGATGCATCCTTCATGGTTTCTCTGCTTTCACTGTTTTCCTCCTATATTCGGTTGTCATTGCAGAAGCCAGAAGCCAGAACAACTCTTTGTATATTGCTAATCATATTTCTTCTCCATTCAAAAATACTAGTACCACTATGCATAGAATCAGTGCTCATTTGTTACTATGGCTGACCATGCCATTAGTGATTTGGTCAATGTTTATCCCTTGGGTTCTCTCTCCTATCATACTCTGTTTATCACATCTCACTAACCTAAGTCTTTCTAATAATTCTAAATTCTTCTTTGTTCATTCTTGTCTCTGAATCTTCATGTTTGCCTCTCAATATAGAATATCTGACTGGATTCCTTATTTTACTCAGTTACCTACTGAAATTCCATGTCCTTAAGGAGGTCTTCCCCTACCATGCTACTAGAAATATCAAATGATTCTTGTCACTCTTTTTCACTTGATCCTGCTTTATTTTCTTTTGCCCAAATATGTACCACAAATGTTGTTTCCGACTTATTCACACATTTGCTGTGTCTCTACACATAAAATGTAAGCTTTATGAAGACCATATCATGCAGTAGTTAAAATCCTGTATTCTGTGTTATAATTTCAGCTTCATCACTGATAAAATTGTGATCTCCAAAAAGTTATTTACCCTCCCTGTTTCTTGGTTTCTTCATCTCTAAAATTGTAAAGAGTGTTCATAAAATCATGAAAACATAAATAAGATAGTTCTATGCAAAAGAATCAAAATAGTGCCTACACAAAGTAAGTGCTGTATCATTAGCAATTACCATTACTCTCCATCTCAACACTTGACAGAGAAGGCATTTAATAATTACTTGTAGAATGATGATGTGTATAAGATATGGACCTGATTTTCAGAGGAACTAAGAAAATAAAGTTCAATGGCAAGTTTGAAGAGAGCAGAGAGTTTGGTGCTACTGACTGTTATCTTCCAGCAGCATGTTAAAGTAACAGCAATTGACAAGGAAAACAAGGAGATCACCCAGAAGGAAAGGGAAGATGTATGATATATTCCTCAAATTTTTGTTTGCTGCTAAGTTGAAGGAAGGGATGATCCATAGAGAAAGGTCAAGGTGTGTGTGTGTGTGTGTGTGTGTGTGTGTGTGTGTGTGTGTGTGTGTGTTGAGCCTCATCACCTGCTAATTGTGTCGCCCTCTCTTACCAAGGGAAATGAAGGGATCTGATCAGTTTGAAAATATCATTAGATGAAACCTAACCCCTTTATATTCCTAAGAGTCTGGAATTTAAATAGTGACCACCAATGAGCTAGTTCTCCTGGAATTCCAGGTGAAAGCCAAGCCACTTCCCCAAATACCTGGACAATCAAAACTGTGTATACAAAGCACTTAAAAAGGAAAATGTAGCCAGGTGCGGTGGCACATGCCATGCCTATAATCCTAGTACTTCAGAGGCTGAGACAGGAAGATCGCAGGTTCAAAGAAAGCTCCAGCAACTTAGTGTGATGCTCAGCAATCTAGTGAGACCTTGTTTCAAAATAAAAAATAAACTAGGTCTGGAGGGAGTAGCTCTGAGTAGAATGCTCCTGGGTTAAACCTCTTGTAACACACACACACACACACACACACACACACACACACACGCACACACCGAAAGGAAAATGGAATGAATAGGGTGAAACACTTTTTTTTGGCACTGGGGATTGAACTAAGGGGCATTCTACCTCCAAGCTATACCCTAGCCCCCCTTTATTAAATTTTGAAACAGGGTCTCACCAAGTTACTGAGGCTGTTTTGGAACCTATGATCCTCCTGTTCCCATCTCCCAAGTACTAGGATTATAGGTATGTGCTACCACACCCAGATCACAAAGCACTTTTGAATCATGAATGAGTAAAAGCCTGGATTTACTCCTTTGGAAGCTGTTAAAGTTTGGATATAAAATATCCCCCAAGGAAGCTCATGTGTTAGGCTATGTGGCCCAGTTCAGAGGTGGTGAATGGCTAGGGGAGATAGATTGTTGGAGACATGGCTTTGGGAACTGTATCTGTCTCTGCCCCCCCTCTTTCTGGCCACCATGAGCTTAGAATGGGATTTCCTCCTTCACTATGCCCTGAAACACTGCTGCTACCATTTCTGCCTTAGAGTGAACTGATCATGGACTGACCTCTGACACTGTGAGTCCAAATAAATCTTTCCTCCTCTAAGTTGTGCTTTTCAGGTATTTATTTGGTCATAATGATTAAAAACCTGACTAAAACAGAAACAAAAGTATATCTGCCACCCTTGCTCCCCTCCAAGTTCCCAATAAATGATGAGTAATGGCAGTGGTAATTGGGAGTATCTTTTTGCTTTTGGTGAAGAATTAAGGAAAAGTTTAAGACATGACCTAGTTATATAGCCCCTTGTCTTTGTCAAAAGGGAAAGGAAGAAAGCCAGAAAGTGAGATAGCCAAAGACTATATTCCTTATTGTTATGACACACCATCTTTGTTGAAAATTAGGGACAATGAGAAGCAGGATGAAAATGAAGTTATTTCTATATTTTCTGCTAACCTTCTGCTTCATTTTAGGCTTCCAAGGTCTTCTCAGCTAATTATCTTGACTTCCCCTCCCCCCACACAAAATGTGTACTGGTAAAGGCTTTGTCATTCATCTGTGAAAACTCGAGAGACCAGAAAAATCTTTGAGAAAATTAGGAATAAATTGATTGTAGACTCATTACCTGCCTATGTCTATGTGTATATCTAGAGTTTCATCCAGCCAATTCAGAAAAAAATAAAATAAAATAAAAATCATCAAACTTTAACTAGTCAGTTTGATGTAAAGCTCCAGTTACCCCATGTAGACTTAGGCTGAGTTGAATGAGCCAATCCTCCTACCTGCTTGTTCATTTTTATGAGACTTTGGTAGATGAAGGAGAATAAAAGTAAATCCATAAATTCAGCTATCAAAAAAACTGTAAACAATGTCTTACCAGACCTCAATTAGATATACTGGACTTAGACATCCCAAGAGTATGTCAAATTAGTGAAATTAATTCTTTTTTATTGTACTACTATTGGTGTATTGTAATTATCAAACTGAGGTATTAGGGTAATAGGAATATTTATATTTCACTGTGGATCCCACCCTGTCCTTCCCCTTCCCTATACATATTGAGATTGGTGTTGATAATTTCATATACATACATAGCATTATTTAAACAGAGACAATTCATTCTTACAATGCTAGAATTTTAGAACTCTAAAGACCCTCAGATCATGTATCCAGTTTATTTTACAAATATATAATCTAAGGCCCAAGAGGATCTCATATAGTAAGCTAGTGGCAGAACTCAGTCTAGCATCCAAATCTCCAAAATGCTCAGTCAGTTTTTTATTCAAAGTACCTGGGTGTCTGGATTTTTAGGAAGTTATCTCTTCCATTATCCTGGGAGGGGCTGGTGCTTTTTGCTCCAAATAATTTGAGGATAGTTGTGGACTTTCTTTCCACTCTTACCTCCAAAATGCACATACACAGTGAAAGCACAATTTTGCATACATTTCCAGCTTTAAAATACTTTCTCAGAGATACATTCATATCTGTAACTTCTCAAATATGCTGCATTTTACCCTGTTTTGCAGCAGAAAATATTGAGACAACCACTACATCTTTGAGTCATTATACCCATTCCAACCCCATCATGCACTCCACCCTCAAACCAGTTAATTTGGACTAGATGTGGTCATGTCTATTTTGAAAAAAAGCATTACTAAGTAACTAAAATAGTGTTAAAAGGAATAACAGAAGCACAAGTAATGATAATATTTGTATATATTTCTGAACCTAAATATATAAATCTGAATTTCTTGCCTGATATAAGTTTTCTAGATAGAGCAGAGTATATTTTATCTCACCTTGGAAAAAACCCAAAGCTATAAAAAATATCACCAGCCAAGTTGACATAACAGATCTGACAAGGTTTTCATTCTTCTTTCTAAAAGGAAGCTCTTTACCCCTAGTTCTGTGCTAGAATCTAAGACCCCAACCAAGACCCTCTTTATACATGTCTTGGAGCCCTGGGTGAGAAGGGTTATTTTCTAGCTGAGATCTGAGAGCTATTATCTTTTCTTGTCCCTCGAGACTACATGAAATTTATCTAATTTTTCTTCCTATAAGTATCTATTATTTTAATCCCTGAATCCAAAGAATGACAATAAATTTCAGGATCTCCTTGGCTGAAAAAGTTTTTGAAGAACGGGATTTCTCAGAGTCATAATTCAAGTGTCCTGACCATTATCTTTCCCTGACCTCTAACTCGATGCCCTATTGTTAATGTTGGAGACCCATGTGCCAAGTGGGCAATAGCGGCTCCCAGGCTATCTTGGGAAGAAGAGCTCATCTCTGAATTAGGTGAATTAACAGATATTCAGGAGACAGCTTTTTGAGCTCCACTTCCCTATCTAATACTCATTATTAGAGTGAATAAGATTGGTGCCTACAATGTCGAATGTGAACCTAGTAGTCCGCTAACTCAGGCTTTCTTCTTCATGCATTTAGGAAAGATTCTACATTCTCACACAGGTGGTACCTTCTTCTGGGCATTGTGTGCTCCAAGTCTGACCTTAAAATTCTATAATACTTTAATTACACATTTCAGTACTGGTTCCGGTTCTTATGGCGACTTTCTGTGAATTAGAAATAGGTGCTCCTTGAATTCAGCCCTATACTAGGGCACACTGACCCTATTCATCTTCTCAGCCAGACATCAATGTGTAGTGAACATTTGCACAGTTGTATGAAGCAGTTTTGTAGGTCTACTAATACTGATTGACATACATAATATATGGATGTACACTTGTGGGAGCATTTGGAAAAGAACAATCTTGTTTTTCTATTGGCAAAGAATTGAGGCATTTTTCCCAGAAGTCTTTGACATAGTCTATAATAGGTAAATAAATGAAAGAAGAAAGAAAAAAGGCAGGGGGGATGAAAAATGAATATTTTGAAAAGCAGGAGTTTTAGCAGATCCCAAGTCATGGATTAATGTGCACAAAAAAGGTGAGGAAGGTGAGGCAGAGGGAAAAGATAGAAAGAATTAACAATTAAGCACCTACTGTGAACCAATCATTGTGCTAAATACTTCACAAGTATCAAATCATGGATACCTCGCGGTCCTATAACAGATCAGTTCTTATTTATTCTTATTTTTAATTGTGAAACATACATAAAGTAAAGCTTACAATTCTAGCTATTTTGTGGTAAATACATAACATAAAATTGACCATTGACCATATTTAACTGTATAATCCAATGGCATTGGGCACATTCACATTGTTGTGCAAAGATCACCACCATCTGTCTCCAGAATTCTTCATCTTGTAAAACTTAAACTCTACCTATTAAACAAAAAATTGTCATTCTCCCTCCATACAACACCTGGCAATCACCATTCTATTTTTGTCTCTATGGATTTGACTACTCTAGATAAACTATTCTAGAAATACCTCATATAAGTAAAATCATAATGCATTTGTCCTTTTGTGACTGGCTTATTTCACCTAGTATAATATCTTCAAGGTTTTTCTATGTTGTGGTATTTGTCAAAATTGTATTTCTTTTAAGGCTGAAAAATATTCCATTCTATGTATGTACTAACTTTTTTGGATCCATTCATCCATGGACAGATGCTTGGGTTGGGAATTACTGTGACTAATGCTTCAACAAACATGGGTGTAGAAATATCTCCTCAAGACCCTGATTTCAATTCTTTTGGGTATATATTCAGAAGTAGAATTGCTGAATCACATGGTAATGCTACATTTAATTTCTGAGCAACTGTCATATTATTTCCCACAGTAGCTGTGCCATTTCCCATTTCTAATGACAGTGCACAGGATTCCAATTTTTTCACAGCCTTGAAAACAATTGTTATTTTCTGAGTTTAAAATAAGGAAATATTTATTTTCTTATTAATTATTGCTGACATTGCCCATGTTTTATGTTTTATTATTAGCCACTTTTTGATCTGTCAATTTGATCCTTGGTTGCACAGATTTTTAAAAATTTGCTGTAGTCCAATTTGTCTATTTTTCATTATTACTTGTGGTTTTAGTGTCATATCCAAGAAATTATTGTCAAATAAAATGTCATAAAGATTTTCATCTATATTTCTTTATCAGTTTTCGATCTTAGGCTTAAGTATTTGATCCATTTTGAGTAAATTTTTGTACAATGTAAAGGAGGCTTTATTCTTTTGCATGTGAATATTCAGTGTCATAGCACCATTATTAGAAACACAGTTGTTTCACCCATTGAATATATTTTTGCACCCTTATTGAAAATAATGTGACCATATATGTGAGGGTTTGTTTCTTCGTTATATATTCTGTCTCATTGCTTTATATATATCTGATGTTGTGCCAGTATCACACTGTTTTGATAAGTATAACTTTGTAGTGTAAGTTTTTATTATTTATTTATTTATTTATTTATTTATTTATTTATTTATTTATTTTGCAGTACTAGGGATTGAACTCAGGGGCGTTCTACCTCCGAGCTACACCCCCAGCCCTATTTTTTTATTCTTTATTTTGAAACCAGGTCTCACTAAGTTGCGGAATGCCTCACTAGGTAGCTGAGGCTGGCCGCAAACTCGGATCCTCCGGTCTCAGCCTTCCGAATGCTGGGATTACAAGTGTGCACCACTACGCCCGGCATGTAAGTTTTTTTTTTTTGTTTTTTTTTTTGCGGTACTGGGGATTGAACTCAGGGGCATTCTACCTCTGAGCTACACCCCCAGCCCTATTTTTTATTCTTTATTTTGAAACTGAGTCTCACTAATTTGCAGAGTGCCTCACTAGGTAGCTGAGGCTGGCCGTGAACCCGGATCCTCCGATCTCAGCCTCCCGAATGCTGGGATTACAAGCGTGCGCCACCACGCCCGGCGGCATGTAAGTTTTTAAATCAGAAGGTTTTTTTTCTTTTCAATATTATTTGACTGTCTGGGTTACTTGAAATTCCACAGAAATTTTGGGATGAATTTTTCTATTTCTCAAAAAAAAGTCCCTTGATTTTTAATAGGGAAATCTCTACATCACATTGGATGGTATTGACATCCTAATAATATTATCTTATATTACATGAATAAGTATGTCTTTTAATTTATTGATGTCTTCTTTAATTTCTTTCACTAGTGTTTTATAATTTTCACTGTATGTCTTATACTTCCTTGGTAAAATTTTATTCCTCAGTATTTTATTCTTTTTAGTATTTAGCAACATTTTAACAATGAGGAAATCAAGCCTTGGAGAAGCTAAGAAATAGTCATATAGTTAGTCAGAAGGAGAAGTGGGCTTTTACCTAGATATACTTGGCTCTGGATGTTATATGTACTTTCTATACTCTCATGTGGCTTTTACTGATAACAAGAATATTTATCATCCATACATTCTATGAGCCAGCATCCTGTTAGATCATTGTTAAATGGAGAAAAATCTAATGTAAAAATAAATTAATAATATCAATTAGAGTATTTCCCCAACACAATAGTGAATTAATTCAGTGGTTAGAATTTGGTGCAGCTAAGGATAATGACAGAAGTCCAATTCCCAAATAGTGTTGTTAGTTATCCTTTCTTTAATAACAACCACAAATACTTATAAATCTAGCCCCAAAGCAAGCCAATGTCATGGGAACAGAAAAGAGGAAGAAGCAAACAGACAAATGAATATTGGAGCTCAAGAGACATTTCATATGAGAATGACAAATTGAAACAATTCTCAAAGTATGAGTAAAATATCATTATGCAGAGT
Source organism: Graphiurus murinus (assembly GCA_004027655.1). Classification (NCBI taxonomy): domain Eukaryota; kingdom Metazoa; phylum Chordata; class Mammalia; order Rodentia; family Gliridae; genus Graphiurus; species Graphiurus murinus. The sequence goes on from PVLC010000867.1 coordinate 8,501, forward strand.
AGAGGAGGAAAGACTTGTCATGAAGAAGAAACAGTTCACCCAGTGATAGGGAAGAGTAAAGCAAATCATGAAATCCAAGAGTAGTTCAATAGGATTGCAGTCTCCATTTCAGGGAGATAAGAGAAATGACAGATAAAAGGAAGTTGAGTAGGGGCTAGATTCTGAAGACAAGTTTGCACTTGAGATAGCAACATAATTGATAAGCATAAGAGTGATTTGTTTGCATAAAAATGCTTGCATAGTTATATCCTAGGAGTATTCTTCACCTCTGGCTTAATTTTCAAACCTTTCTAGAGTATTTTTTAAAATCATGGCCAGTACTTGGTAGTAAACGCCAAGAGGGTGTGGTATAGTTATGATGTACAAAGATTTATTATGGCAAATACAGATTTTGAGGGATTGGCTAATATTCCTAAAAATTCTGGCCCTGCTAGAAGGGATTGACTAAGAAAACATGCAAGTCCCTTCAAGTGACCTATGGCTTGTTTCTACCTCTGCTTATAACATGATGAGATTTGAGGAGGGGGATACATGGAGTCAGATTGCTCTTGTTTTGATTTCACTTCTTTGCTAGAGGCAGAAAAATGAGCTTTAGGTCTTCAATCACCACCATATCTTATGTTGGGAGCCTTATGGAGATAAAGCAGTTAATTGGAAGGGCACCCTGTGTTCTTGAAAAGAGCACAATTTACACAAAGCAATGTTTATGTTGTGTATGTAATAGTTGGTGTTGATGGTTCTTATGCAACACAGGCACCAGATTCAAGATGTAGGCACTGAATCTGCTTACAGCTTGCTGCCCAGTTTCCATCTGAGAAACTCTCCTAATCTCTCAGGAATGTTCTATTCTCTTTCTTCCCTTTCTCTATTGTGGGAGTGGAGCAGCAGCCTTACATATGCCACCACTGCTGGGTTTGGGATCTCAGAGTGTTGTCATGGTGACCCTCCACCTTCTGCAGTGACCACCCATTGCCTTGAAGGAAGAAGTTGGCCAAAGCTTTTTAAGTATTTGACTTAATATTAGCTTTATTTACAAAAGGCTCCTGCTTGCTGCCTGCTTAGCCAAGGCCAGAGAACATGAACTAGAAGGAAGAAAGATAATGAAAGAAAGACTGCCACTGTTTTTTAGGAGTATTCAGCATTGTACCTTCCACCCACCACCAAGATCCACCTCCAAATCCCTTTTCAGAGCCACCGATAGCAGGCTGTACAAAAATGCAAAAGGCCCCATTTGTTCCTAGGATTTCTTGAAAAATCAGGTACAACCCACCCCTTGTGTCTCATGCCAATGACAGCAGGACCATGAAGATTGGCTCACAAACTAAATACTTTCTCTCCTAGGAAACAGGAGGATACATCCATTCATAGAGCACCTTTCTCAGTGGTAGTAAACTGAAGTTGTATTTGTAAAACTCTCCTTTGAACCTACTATTTTGACACCTCCTGAGACATTTCTCTTTAAAGATAAAATTTGTCAGAGTGGATCGTATGCCATAGAGAATAATTTCAGAGGGGATATGAAGAAATAATGATTTTTTTCAGCTGTCTCTATAGGGAACACATTGGTAGCAAACATATTGCCTCCTTTAAGAGAAGAAAAATACAAAAAGAGTAGGGTGGAAAGGATTCATAATATATCCTTGCCTTTCATGTTAAACTCTGCTTACTGTTTTTCTCATAGAATCAGACATTCATCACAGGCTTGGAGGGAAACTTTAGCCTCTTCTCAGCCAAACTTTTGTAGGCCAGAGTCTTCTTTTGATCATAGCTGGCTAATGGTATTCTAGTTTCTGGGTGTGTACTTCTTGTAACTGTCTCACTATATTTTGAGTCCATTCTATATCTAGACAATTCTGTCAGAAACATCCCTATTCTAAGTTGAAATTTGCCTTTTTTTTTTTTTAGCTCCTACTAAGGTATCATAGCTCTAGATTTTGGGGCCACAAGTAATACATCTACTTGTCTATTCTCTCCTTCTTATAAAAAATCTTACATTTTCCAGTATCCAAATGTAAAAAAAAATCTCACTCTTTCAATTTCTTCTCAAGAGAGCTGAATTCCTTCCTCTACTCCCTACATTTTCCCAAGAGTATTCTCTAATTTATCTGTATTCTTTTTAACATAATGATCCTCAGAGGTGGAACTAGACTTGCTGGTTGAGGTCTTATTGGCTCAGGTAGTACAAACCTCTTTATTTCTCCTGTTTGTACTACAGAAATTCTAACATGTATCACATTACCATCTTGAGATATCACATGAAACCCCTATGTACGCCACAAAAACTGCTTAATCCTTTTCATCTATACCCATTGTTTCTGCTACGTCTTCCACCTATTCCTGTTTTTTCCCCCTTGGTATTCAAAGGGGAACTACTCTGCTTCTCTATCTCTTTCTGTATCCTCATCTTTATTCAGATCTGGCTATTTTCAAAGCTGCTACAGTCAGTACTTCCCTTTTTTCCAGCTTCAGAGGAAGTTTGTCCTTCTTTCTCCCAGGCCACATGTGTACTATTAAATCACAACATTGCTTTTGGCACTATTATTGTCAACTTAATCTTACACATAGCTAGGATGAGCTAAAGCTAGGGACACAGTCAGGTACAAAGAGAGAAGACTTTTTTAGGACCAAATATGTCTATTTCATAGCACAGATCTCAAGAACTGAGGTCTAGTGGTATACCCTCTGAGAACAGCTAGGCCTTGGCCTACTGCTTTTCATTGGAAAGGCAAGAGAGAGTTGAGGGAAATTTTTCCTGGGTTAGTCAACTTCCTTGAAATAAATCTAGCATTTGGGACCTTGAACATAGATGCTACCTCTCCAATGAGTGTCGGGTTTTTTAGTTCCCATTCAAATCACGTCTCTCATCTGGTAGGAGTATAGGCTATTATTAATTGCTTTGAAATTACAGATATAAAAATTGGGACTCACAGATATGGAGTTGCTCACCCAAAGTCACACAGTAGGTAAATGTTACTTTACTAGGTGGTCAAATCTGTGGATGAGATGGAAGCAGAAACAAAAAAGTATTTATTTATGTTTCCTTGGATTCAGGCACTTGTGACAATAGAAATCAAGGGAATCTTTTTCTTTGGTTCTTTAATGAAAATAGTATAAGCTATAGCCAGGAGTTTAACTCAAAATGCAGATCATTCACAGTAGGTTCAAAAAATTCTAGGAATAAAACTAGCCAAGGAGGTAAAATACCTCTAAAATTAATATTATGTAGCACTGCAGAAAGAAATTAGAGAAAACATTAGAGGATGGAAAGAACTCCTATGCTCTTGGATAAGTAAAATAAATATTGTCAAAATGGTCAATCTATAAAGGCAATCTACAAAGTCCAATTCCTATTAAAATACCAATGACATTCTTTTCAGAACTATAAAAAACAGTCCTTAAAAGTTCATATGGAAGTACAAAAGACCCAGAATAGCCAAAGCATTTCTGAGCAATAAGAACCATCCTGGAGGTAACATGCTACCTGATTTACCCTTAAAGCTGAGGAAATGAAACCAATAATTAATAAATGGGTTGGAATCAAATTAAAACACTCTGCATAGCACAGGAAATAATAAAATACGTGGATAGAGAGCCACAGAATGGAAGAAAATATTTTCCTTCTACTTATAACAGAGGATTAATATCCAGCATATACAAGGAGTTCAAAACACTTAACATAAATCCCCACTCAATAAATAGGCAACTGACTTAAACAGACACCTCTCAAAAGAAGAAATACAAATGGTCAACAAATACATGAAAAAATGTCAACTCCTTAGGTATCATGGAAATGTAAATCAAAACTACACTGAGATTTCATCTCACTCTAGTTATAGGGGCAATCATCAAGAATGCAAATAAAAACAAATGCTGCTGAGGATGTGGAGAAAACAGAACACTTAAACACTCTTGGTAAGCCGGGCGTGGTGACGCACACTTGTATTCCCAGCATTTGGGAGGCTGAGACCGGAGGATCCAGGTTCGCAGACCAGCCTCAGCTACCCAGTGAGGCACTCTGCAATTTAGTGAGACCCTGTTTCAAAATAAAGATAAAAAATAGGACTGGGGGTGTAGCTTGGAGGTAGAATGCCCCTGGGTTCAATCCCCAGTACCACCAAAAAAAAAAAAAAAAAAGAAAAAATGGTAAATTAGTACAGTCACTACGGAGATTAGTATGAAGGTTCCTCAAAAGAGTATGAATGGAGCCACCATATGACCCAGTAATTCTACTCCTTAATATTTATCCAAAGGATCAGGATCAGCATATTATAGTGAATCATTCATCATACTTATGTTTATAGAAGTACAATTCACAATAGGCAAGTTATGGAACTACCCTAGGTGTCCACCAACAGATGAATGGATAAAGAAAATGTGGAATATGCATACAATGGTATTTTATTCAGTCATGAAGAAAAATGGAATTATGTCATCTGTAGAAAAATGGATGGAACCGGAGAGCATCATGCTAAGTGAGTTAAGCTAGACTCACAAAGGTGAGTTTTATATATTTTCTCTCATATGTTGAAGTTAGAGAGATAAAAGGAAAGAAAAAGACCTCATGAAAATAAGAAACCAGTAGAGTAATGGACGATGATTGAGGGAAGGAAGATGACAGGAGAAGTGGAACTATGAAGAAGAAAACATATGAATGCATCACTGATTCTCACTATCATGATAATTACAACATACAAATAAACATTAAAATACAAATGATTGTTTAAATTATTTCCTCTCTCCGAGCCTATTGCTTCACTTGGAGAAGATCCTCCTTAGCTTCCATTGATTAAGACAGAAAAGATTCTGAAAACCCATCCAAAAAATATCAGAGGCATTCAAGATAATTCTATAAATGCCTAAATAAAGGACCTTTTCAGAGAACAAAAAGGCATCCTCTTTGAGAATATTAGAGAATAGGCTAAAAAAGTGTCCTCCATATGGTAGTGGGACTGGTGCTTCAGAGTTTGGCAAGAGACAAAATTTTCCATTTTTAAGGAGTGAGATATCCAAGTAGGACTTGATGTTAGGTCACTCAATAGGCAAAACAAGTTTATGCATAAGGTACCAGTGAACAGATACTCCAAAAATAGTTTTCTGATATTAAAAAAATACAAAAAGACCTTCAAATTAATCATCATGAGAAAATTATGGACTTCTTTTCACTTATTTTATGGTTCAGTATGTATTCTGTTTTGAATTACAGGTGAGGTAGAGGGGTTCTTGCAATCTTGTCAGTATTTGGGGCCTCTAAATGTCTCACTATGGCCTTAATAGATCATTATTATAATAGATGATATATCCTCTGCCTGATGTTTTGGCAAGCCCAACTCCTATCTCATGTGGCTTAAACCAATTTATTGTGGAAATACAAGAGTCCAATTGTATTCCTTCCATGTCTACCTCAAGAATAGCCTTGTCAAATTCCTCTGCATACCATTTGCCCCCATATTTTCTATAAACAAATACTCAGTGTGGAGAAGGAAATTCAAGAATATATTTTGTCCTTCTTATTTACTCCTTTGAAATCAAGGAAAAAGTGACTATTATGATCTATTCCAGTACTAGGATTTGAGGACACTATTAAATAGGGTAGGTATTTTGCCCTAGTTTGCTTGATGGAAGAGATAGTGTATGACTCTCTTGGTTCCAGTGTCCAAGAACACTGACTTTCAGAAAATTCTTGTCTAACACCATTTATCTTTTCTATTCCCATTTGTTTCATTATAGTTAACAGATTTCCATCAATTCTTTATTTTCTAAATGAGAAGAATGATGTTATATTGGAAATAGCTTTTCTCGGCCAAAGAATCCCTTCATGACAAGGGCATTGACCCTTCCTTTCTCTGGGCATCAATTTCCTTATGTGCATGTTCAGCAAAAAATGCTTTACTCAGCAGGTTGTTATGACCACTTAATTGTAAAGCATGAGTGGGAAGTGTAGGCACCAGTTTCTGTCATTTAATAGGTGTAGTACACAGAGATTTCTCAATTCCATGTTCTGTGGAGGCAACAGAACCAGCACCATAATACAGATTTTCTGATTTCTACTCTAGTGTTAGGAACACTGATTATGATCATAGTCCTGGGAGTATCTGATATGCAAAGGTCTAGGAACTAAGGTGAATGCGACAATGAGGGTTACCAGCCTTGAAGGGTGAAGAGAAGAGTCCAGATTCTATGTATGAATTAAGAAATTGTGGGGTTGGGTGTGGTGGCACAGATCTGTAATCCTATTATTTGGGAAGCTGAGATGGGAGGATCACAGGTTCAAGGCCAGCCTCAGCAGCTTAATGAGATCCTCAGAAACTTAGTAATATGCTGTTTAAAAATAAAATAAAATAGAGCTGGGGTGTAGCTCAGAGGCAGAATGCCCTTGGATTAATTCCTCAGTACCACACAACAAACAAACAAACAAACACATCATGGGAGCTCTTGAGTTGTAGAGTGATGGGATGAATCCCCACTCAGAGTGGCCAAAGGAGGTTAGAGATTAATAAAAATAGCAACCTCCCATCAGGATTACCAAGTTAAAATACCTTTACTCCCCTTTTAGTGATTTCTTGTCAATAATTTGTTCAGGTTATAGAGGTACCTGTGAACAATAAGGCTTGCTCAGAAGCTGGTTCTGACACTATAAGAGGGTAAACGAAGCAGTGTCTGAGGGTTTCCCAACGAATACATCATCCCATACACAAACATTTTTCAGATCCCTTATCCTAGACATGAAAGCAGCTAATCACCAGTTCCAAATGTCCTACCAAGGCTCTGCCTGGGACAATTTTTCCAGTTCAAGAGAACCAAAAGAGATTTCAGGAGAGCTAGGAGAGCCCAAGTTGCACAAGCCTTGTTCTTAAAGGTCAGAAGGAATCTGTGCTGTGCTTCAAATCAGGCAGGGAAATGCTCAAGTCACCTGTCCTGCCATCTCACTGTGATGGCAGGTATAGGTGACATGTCCTCTTTAAAACTCTTCAGATCACAAGGGAGCCACTGACTTCTATGTACACCCCTACCTTCAATTCAAGCTTGCTATTCACTTACTAATGTAAATGTACAAGGCCTTGCACATATTCAATATGTATATAAACTGACACAAAATCCAAAACTACAAGCATCAGATGCTGACAAAGAACACCTTGGTCTCAGTACTAGACTCCTTAAGGTGGGAGCCTTATTTGGGCCAGGCCTGCCTGTGCTGCCTGCTCCCTTCCTAGAATGCAACAAGCATGAGGTTTTCTATGCAATTACAGAGGAGGGTTCCTGGAGCTCTGTTAAGTATGATGTGTCTGTGCTCAGTGCTCCTGGGCAGAAAGGAGCTTCTACAGTCCTTGGGAGTTGAGTGCTTGAGCTTCAGGCCCCTTACTCGACGGAGGCAGTGGCAATCCCTTGCCTCTGCACAAGGCTTGTGTTAGTTAGGAGGCACTAGCCATCTGCATTAATGTCCTGTAACTTCTTGTTCATGTTGCAGAAATTCTGTGGAATAATTGGCCCAATGACAATTAGGGTAGAAAAGAGAAAGTTTTTTACACCGGCGGCCGAATTTAGGATAGCTCCTGCAAAACTCCAGCCCCAAGCTTCATGTGAGCACTCATCTTACAGAACAAAGGGCAGAAGTATGCAGGTGGGTTTACAGAAGTTGAAACTGTAGTTAGTGATTGCAGGAAACTCCTAAGCAAGCTATGACTTAGGTGACTTACGACCTACGTGACTTACGACCTTTTCTTCAGGCGGTTGCCTGGATACATGGCCTTCCATTTTAGTAACTTTTCTACCACATTCAGGTCATTGCACTCTTCAGCACCCAGTATAGCTATTTGGCTGTGGTATTTCACCTTCAGACCCTCCAACTCTGTCCTAAAGTATTTTCTTCTCAGTCATGTGAAGCAGTGCCTTATTTCTGCTATCCCACTAGATGTGGTATATGAGGGGTTCTTTCTCCAGCTTCTTGATCTTCTTAATGATCTTTTTCATCTCTTGTTTTAATGTTATGAATACCTCAGCACTTTTGGAAACAGTGTTTTGGAACTCCTCAAACTTCTTCATGTATAGGGTAAGTTGCTGCTTTAGGCAGGTCTCCTGCTGCTTCATTCACTTGTTCATCCTTCGTGAATACACTACCATATTCAGGAGAAAGTCTCTTTTCCATTGGTGCTGCTCCTCTGCCTTCTTCCACATCTCTTAAACCTGCTGGAGTTTGGTATCAACCACCTATTGCTGAAGGTCCTTATTGTTTAAAACACTGTCAATATGCTTCTCTCACAGTTTATCCTGTTTAATCAGCTTCTTGAGCCTCTTGCAGCTCTATGTTCTCTTGACACAGCATTGAGTTGCACTCATTATGCCATTCCATCTGCAGTTGATTATCATTCGACATCACCTGGAAATAGGAAGTCATCTCCTTGCACTTTTCCTTCTACTTCTGGGCCCACTGAAGTCTTCTTCATTGAGACAGTGACTCTGCTGCCGCAATTTGTGGAACAAGTTATGGAACTTGCTGAGGGCAAAGATGGGCTTACTTTGCTCACTGCACAGGTGACCCTTATCCTATACCAACCAGACCTATTTTTATACAGGAGCTTGAACTCCATATGCAATTTCTGATGTTCTTCCAGCCCGTCAGCATATGTCTTTCACAGAGTTCCAGCTTCCTTTTGGGGGTAGTCAGCATGTTCAATGTGTACATCACCAATGTGATTTCCTTCCCCAGATCTTTGGCTTTTTTATTCTCCTGTAATCTTCAGAGGTCTTGGTCTCTGACACTGTCACTCACCCAGATCTTTTATGTACCTGATTCCCCTTGAAAGTCTTCTCATCACTGACTACTTGTGCCCTGGCTTAGGCTCTCCACTTCTCACTCCATAGATCTGAGACTTCACATCGTTGGAGTCAGTAGGTTTACCTTAAGTTAAGTTATCCCCACCTTCTCCCTGCCCCAATTGTTATCCATACAGTACATGCTCAGCATATCTTCCATCAGGTGACTCAGCTCCCTATAACCATCACAGAGAGCCCAAGAATGAGCAGTTTGTGCTTGAGTCTCCTCCACCTTTCCAGAATCCTGACTGGCAGATCCTTTAGCATCTGTCTCAGAAAATGACTGGCTAGTCTGCCCTAGGCTCCCATTGGTCATGGTTGCTTATTGAATTGGACTGTTTGGTAGCCCCATTCCTTTGTCCTTGGTTTTTCACTGATTTCAAATACTAGGTTAGGCGTAGATCCTTACCACTGATGTCCCATGGCTTCTCCATTCTATCCTCTCTCCAGGAACTTTAAGTAATTGATACCGACAGAGGCTAAGTATTTACATGGGAGATGCATTTCTGTACACCTGATCCTAGTGATCTTTACCAGCTTCCCTTTTATTCTCATTGGTTTTAATGTACTTAGGATGTCTTGTTTCCTCCTTTCTGTAATCTTCCTTAATTTCTTTGAGGTTAAGTACGTATCACTGGACTTCTATCCGACATTTTTCGTTCAAAGACAGTCCATACACCATTTGATGTATTCACCTCTCTGCTACTGGCCAACATTTAGCAGCTCCCATCTGCAAGGCTGGAATGTACTTGGCCAAATACACTAGCAGAGCAAGATCTGGGTTTCTGATTCTAGGACTCTTCAAAGATCAAAGCTAGAAGTACCCTTGATAGGCTGTCTTTTTCAATATCCTAATGCCAAGGATGGAGAATTGAAACCTGGAGAGAATTTTGTAGTGAAAAGTAAGGGGGGGAAGCTCAGCCAAAGTGACACAGAGCCTATGCTTGAACCCAGTTCTTCTAAATTCCAATCCATTACTATCTTCACAACAAGTTCTATCCTTCGCGTTTCTCCTCAGCCCATCACTTCCACTAACACCCTCAGTTTCTCTCCAGAAGTTACACATCAGGGGAATATTTTAGTTCATACTACTTCACCCACCAATCCGATTCAGAAATACCATAAACTAGTCCCTTCATTTGTTGTTCCTATTCTAAGGATCCACCCTTAAGTGGTTAACTCAACCATCTCCCTTATCACAGGTAGAACTGAAGAGCAGACTAGCACACCTCTTAGTCACTAGGTTGCATCTACCAGGGCTAGACATAAATGCATTCCCCTCCAAGGAAGAAGCAAACAGGAAACTCATTTTGATGTGCCCCAGCTCTAGGTTCAAATGAAATATTACCCTGGCACAGGGAAATCGTCTGCCCATTTAAAGTTCTGGGCTAAGAATAAATGAAACGAGAACAATTATAAATCCCAAACTACCCCTTAATCACCCCCTCCAAAAGAAACCAACAACAACAAAAGCACACAAAAATCAAGGAAGAAACATTCTTGTGGAGCATCTCAAAGCCCAGGCCAAAGATGTTGTGTGGCATAGGTAATGGCTTGAAACTTCAAAGCTCACTGCCTGGGCTTCATCAAAAGAATGTCCTTGCCGGGCGTGGTGGCGCACGCTTGTAATCCCAACATTCGGGAGGCTGAGACCAGAGGATCTGGGTTCGCGGCCAGCCTCAGCTACCTAGTGAGACACTCCGCAACTTAGTGAGACTCGGTTTCAAAATAAAGAATAAAAAATAGGGCTGGGGGTATAGCTCGGAGGTAGAATGCTCCTGAGTTCAACTCCCAGTACTGCAAAAAAAAAAAAAAAAAAAAAGAATGTTCTTGCTAGGTGTGGTGACACAAGCCTATAATCCCAGTACTTGAGAGGCTGAGAGAGGAGGATCACAGGCCCAAGGCCAGCCTCAGAAACTTAACCAGACCCTGTTTGAAAATGAAAAATAAAGGGCTAGAGGTGTAGCTCATAGCCAGAATGTCCCTAGGTTCAACCTCCCACCTCCAAAACAAAAAAGAATGTCCTCAATGAGAAGGCAGGATAGAAGAACACTGATTTTGAAGTGAAGCAGCCCTGTATGATGGATTCCATGCTCCCATATGCTACTGTCTTAGAAGCTGCTCAATTGACTTTTTGAAAGGTTTTTGCCAGGGGCATTTAGATCACTTTTGTATGAGGTGTGCACTTAAATATTTCCCCTGGCTAGACTTCCAGGAAGTATAAAACTTGGCAATAAATTGCAACTGCAGGCTGGCTTCAAAGACCAGAACCAATCACTATAATCAGCTCCACGTGGAGAGACACTGGGGTGAGCATTAGTAGGTTAGCACATCTGATTTGGGAAGTGCATCTCACAGTAATAATAAGAGAAGAAAGTTCGGGGGGGCACTGTAAAGATGTGGAGAGGGTAGAGAAAGACTGATTTAACTAGAAGGACATATACTGAAAGTGGCTCAGAGCTGGGGCAGAGTGGCTGTGGGTTCAAGAAGGTGTTGTTCCTGCTATCACATCCAGGCAAGCAAAAGAGACCCCCAGGATAAGCCCAGGAAAAATTTTTTTCTAGCAACATAATGACCTTCCTGAAATCCCTATTAGTTCAATGTGTAAAGTTTGTTTACTTTACAGGTCATAACAGGCTAGCTCACAAACAGATTTTTCCCATTGGAAAAGAATGAAGATAAGTCCTACAATTATAGATCTAGCTGTTACACTAACTGATAGGGAGAACATAGGCCACACCCTACCTCTATGCCTTCCTCAGTGTCTCCATCTGTACAATGACAGAGAGTTGAATTGGATGACAGCCTTTCTCCCTCTAATTTGTCATGCATGGTTTTCTATAGTAAATCCAACATAGCTTATCTCACAAGATTTGTAGAATTTCAGGAATTGAGGCACTGTGGTATCCAGTAGGGTTATTTTTTACTATAGCAGAAGCTACTTCTAAGTTCTGTTCTCTGGAGCTTGGTCTCCAGAGACTAGTCAGAAATTTATTAAGCCATGGGATTCCATGCTTGGTTCAGCAGGGCTGTCTTCTACTCTAATGTCAGTTCCAGTTTATTTTCCTTAACAAGACATGAGGACAGAATTTCAATAAGTTTGTTTTAACTAGATAAAAATGGTTGTATTCTTTGTGTATACCTTGTACATTCTCCAACCTGTTCATCTGTATCAATTTACATGTACTTTTTTCTGTGCAAATGCTCAGTTTACATCAGGAAAGTCCAAAGTCTTAGCTGCCTACTAATATAATTTATCCGAGGGAAGGGGAGCACCTATTTTGTTCTGAGGGAATAGAAAAAAGAAAAAGAATGCAAAGTGAGTTGCTGCTTAAAGAAAGGACGAATGACATTTTCTGCAAAAGCACAAGGTAAAAAAGCAGCAGTGGTTTGAGATTCAGAAAACAGTTGTTACCAGGGCCCAGTTATTGTAAATAGTGGGCTATTTCCTCCAGCCAAACCCACATAATCTTAAAATAAACAAATAGGTGTGTAAATGGCAAAATGATGGAGGTGGTCATTTTGTACTCCTCTTCTTGGGTTAGATTCTGCTTAGCAATGTTCAATCAATTCTGATATTCAGATATTTAGAACTTTTCATATAGTTCATGGTAAAGAATTTGAAATTTTCATGAAAGGGTAAAAGAAGATGATTAAAAATACGGCTCCTGAAATATCACTTAAAGTGCTGGCATATTTCCTTTTTCTTCCATGGATATGTACTTTTTTTCTGTGCAAATGCTCAGTTTACATCAGGAAAGTCCAAAGTCTTAGCTGCCTACTAATATTATTTATCCGAGGGAAGGGGAGTGCTCTCACCACCCATTTTGTTCTGAGGGAATAGAAAAAAGAAAAAGAATGCAAAGTGAGTTGCTGCTTAAAGAAAGGAAGAATGACATTTTCTGCAAAAGCACAAGGTAAAAAATCAGCAGTGAGCCGGACGTGGTGGCGCACGCTTGTAATCCCAGCATTCGGGAGGCTGAGACCGGAGGATCTGGGTTCGCGGCCAGTCTCAGCTACCTAGTGAGGCACTCCGCAACTTAGTGAGACCCTGTTTCAAAATAAAGAATAAAAAATAGGGCTGGGGGTATAGCTTGGAGGTAGAATGCCCCTGAGTTCAAAAACCCCAGTACCGCAAAAAAAAAAAAAAAAAAAAAAAAATCAGCAGTGGTTTGAGATTCAGAAAACAGTTGTTACCAGGGCTCAGTTATTGTAAATAGTGGGCTATTTCCTCCAGCCAAACCCACATAATCTTAAAATAAACAAATAGGTGTGTAAATGTATTTGTATGTGTGTGTCTTAATATGTTTTACACACTTGAGGTCATAAAGCACATTGAATTTTTTGTAATGACTTTACACTAACCTTCTCATATTACATACATTAAGAAAGTACTCATTGCAACAACCTTCAAAATCCTGATGTATTTGTTCATTTGTTTTTTGAGTTACTGAGTACCAGTGATGCTTTATCACTGTGCTACATATCTGTCCTCTTCTTTTTCACTTTTATTGGTGCATTATAGTCTCACATCATAATGCAGTTCATAATGATAGCGACATCCATGCACACAGCACTTGAAGGGGTTTCCATCCACTCCCTCTTCATTCCACCACCCCCCTCCCAATTCCCTCTAGAGGATTTTAAGACTGATAATGATATTCTAACATATGTACATACTATCAGTGGAAGTAATTCCTTCATTGATCCCTCCACCTTCCCCTAGACCGCCTCCTTGGCTCCACTGAAGTTTCTCCTCCATTACCTGAAGTCCCTCTGGTATCCTGATTATTCCCTAACTTCCACATATGAGAGAAAACATATGACCCTTCACTTTTCTGTGACTGGCTAATTTTACTTAACAGGATGTTCTCCAGGTATATCCATTTCCCTGAGAATGACATAATTTTGTTCTTCTTTATGATATTCTACTCAACAATAAAGAAAACAAAATTATGTCATTTAAAAAAAAAACTTTTGAGACAGGGTATCACTAAGTTGCCCAGGATGGCCACAAACTTGCAATCCTCTTAATTTGGCCTTCTGAATCTCTGGAATTTCAAGTGTGCACTAATACACTTGGCTAAAATTATAATTTAAATAGCTTCATACTACCTGTGCATTGAACCATTTCTCCACTATTGGACATTTAGGTTGTTCACATTTATTTCATAATTGTAAATAACATTGTAATGAGAAGTCTTATGTGTAAATCTATTTGTATCTCAGATTATATCCTTAGCATATTTTTCTAAAAGTAAAAGTACTGGGTCAAAATGAATCAATATTTTTAATTTAGAGAAAGTAACCACATCAGTCATAACAGCAGCTGGCCATTCAGTTTTATGTGTACTTCATTCATCAAACTCTATGCTAGGACTTGGAAAACAAAAGTAAATCAAAGTTATCCTTTCTGTCAAGGAATTTCCATTCTGGAGGTAAAGCATATAAGTAAATAATTTTAAGACAGTGTAATCACTGCTATTAGGTAAATATCCACAGGGTACAAGGGAAACTTGAGAGTAGGGCTCAAAGATGGTTGAGTGGTAGTAACACCTAACACTGGAACAAGAAATGCCAACTAGATTGAGGCTCCCTAAGGCTTTGTTGACAAGATTCTTGATTAACTAAGTCTTTCCCAGGAAGAAGAGAAAGCAATGAATTCAGCCCACACTTGAGTGCTGCCATAGGCCCATAGGAATAAGAAAATGAAGTTATAGGTGAGGCTCAGAATGGCTCAGTATCTGAAGCAGAAAGTACTGTGCAAACAAAGATTTTAGATAAAATAACACCCATGTTATAAGTGTTTGAGTTGTGAGAATTTGAGGCTAAGTAGAATCTCATCTGGTTTGGGATACTGCTTATGAACCTTAAGGGGTAACGTATAAAGAGTATAGTTCTGCAAAAACTCAAGTAGCCTAAATGGGTTCTATTAGACACTGATCAATGCAGGATATAGCCCAAATAAGATGAAGAACTTCATAACTTTTGACAAGGAGAGGAGAGGGAACCTCTTTGTGATAAAGGCTTTAGATTCAAGTTGGATGTCAGAATTATAATTGTTGTTCCCAACTTTCCACAATTTCTAACAGCTCTTCCACCAGCATTATGTCTGCTACAAATTCTGTTTATTTCCTTAGAAACATTTACGCAATCTTTAATTATTGTGCTCATCTGTGGATCTATTTGTTAATTGTGTATCTCCCAGATTATGTTGGGAGCTCTGTAGCTCTCTCCTCATACTACATAGCACAATTCTAGGCACATAGTAAATTTTCCCTAAGTGTTGTTGAATGAATGAATGATATGCCTATGCACTCATAAGCCCAAAGAAAGTTACAACCACTTAAGTTGTATTATAGTTTGAATGTAAAATATTCCCAACACTTCATGCTCTGGAGGCAGCCATGCTTGGATTTGGGTCCCTGGGGATATAGCCAAGTATAACCATGTGAGTCATTTTGAAAAAGACACTATGTGTGTGTGTGTGTGTGTGTGTGTGTGTGTGTGTGTGTGTGTGTGCTCTAGCCCCTTCTAACTTAAGCACCTAATTATAACTATCTCTCTCTGACCTTTGACTCTCCCTGCTTCTGGCTACCATGATTTGAAGAGTGAAAGAGTTTCTGCCTTGGAGCACATACCCTAAAACTTTGAGTGCCAATAATCTTTTCCTCCTCTAAGTTATTCTTGTAGGATATTTGATCATAGAGATGAGAAAGCAGACAAAAAACAGAAATTGTTACTAGATATGTGGAACCATTGTTATATCTAGCCTAACTATGTGAATCATGAGTCTTTTGAACTGTATTATGAGAAGAAGTTGGAAGGGCCAGAATGTCACAGAACGGTAGATGGTAAAGATTGTGTTTATGTAATTTCAGAGAGCAAAGAAGAATCCATATTGAAATAAAGGCCACAATGTTATATTCCACCAATGAATTTATCTGCATTTTGCCAATGTTCTTAAACTTTATGTGAGGCCAAATTTAAAGTTGATAGATGAAGAAAATTATCTTTCCAGGGAAATCTCAAGCTAATAAGATATCTGGACTGTGGCATGGTTATTAATGTTGGCTCTTAAGTATTAATATTAAAACCAGGAGAAGAAAGCAAAGCAATCTTTAGAGATTTGGGGTTTGGCCAGAAAAGCCTGTGTAAATTTGGGGCCCAGAGAGATATAATTGTGGGAGAAAATAAGATGTCTGAAGGGAAAGGGAATGCTGTGCATAGAAATAAAGAAAGGAATGCAATCAAGGCAATTCAAAATTTGTAAGGACCTCCAACATCACAGGCCCAAGGGTGTAACCATGAAAACATGTTCAAAGGTGACCATTTTGAAAAAGGCACTCAGATTCCATACTGGCAGCCATGGTTAAAGAGGGCATGAGGGTGGCTATGATTGAAGAGGGCTCAGTTGCCATGATTATAGAGTGCATAACAACCACTCATGCTGGAAGCTGATCTTGGCACTCCAGTAATGCTGGGTTTGCTGGAGTAACGAGGTTATCTAGGCTTCCCAAAAGTTTCAACTAAGTTCAGGGAGGTCAGGTAATGTGTGTTAAAGTTAGAATCCCTGCAAGGAGGCCCAAAAGGGACGATTTGTGAACTGTGAGGGTGAAGCCAAAGTTGCAATGGGAACCTCTACAATTAAGAGATAGAGATTCCTGAAGTGTGGGGTATCTACCAAGGAAAACTACCAGCAGCAGACAATGGAGCCAGGCTAGAAGAATAAGTATGTTGCTGACAATACCCAAAAGGCCATAGTATGAGGTTTTCTAGGCACTTTGGAGATCACATCTCACAACCATGTGCCCAGGATGCCAGAAATGGAGCTTCAGGACTTAACTTTTGCTCTGCTGGATTTGGGTCCTGTTTTGATCCCATTCATTTCAACCACAGCCAAAATGCTCTGTTTGGGAATGCAAATGTTACTCTGTGCCATTGTATGTTGAAAATGTTTAAATTGTTTTTGTTTTTAAAAGGGCTCACAACTAGTTTCAGAAGAGACTTTGGACTTGTGTCCAAGTTTGAAACTGTTAAAACTGTGGGACTCTCGGAAATAGATTAAATGCATTTTGCACTGTTAGATAATCATGAGGTCCTGGGAAGGGGAAGGAGTGGAGTATTATAGTTTGAATGTAAAATGTCCTAGAGACCTCATGCTCTGGAGTAGCCATGCTCCATGCTCTGAGGTGGGTCTCTGAGGGTATGAGGTTTAGTATAGTGTGTGTGTGTGTGTGTGTGTGTGTTTTCTAGCCCAAATCAGCTATATCATCTGTCTCTAATCCTTTCTTTTTGACCTTTGGCTCTCTGATTCTCACCATCATTCCATAAGGACTTATATATGCTTGGCATTAATGTAAAGTGGAATATATAGATATGTATTATATATAAAATGTAATATATATAATTTATATATAATACATATTATATACTACATACATAGTATATAATTATTATTTATAATGTATAATTATTATATATTATATTATGTAATATAATTATTAATTATTTATATATATAATTATATATAAGATATAATTTATACATATAATATGTTTATACTATATACTATATATACTATATATACTAATATCTATATACTATATTCTATATAATATATTACACAATATATGACATATTGTGTATAATATATAAATAGTATATAAAATATAATCATATATCATGTAAATGATATATAATAATTAATTATCAAGACCCATAAGCAAATAAATCTTTTTTCCTCTTTTTTTTTGTGCATCAAATGTTTGGCTCATAGCAGTGAGAATGATGACTAAAACAAGGGAAACACTTTTGAAGGTAATAGGTGAAGTACAGCCTTTCCTGAAGTGATTCTTCATGGGATAAAGCTTTTTTCATGGGATCCACCTATTTTCAATTCTCCATAAACCTTCACAGTCCCTGGTTGCTGCCTAAAATCAATTATATCTTCATCCCTTTCATTGAGAGCTTATTCCCTGTTATTAACACAATTCCCCCAATGTTGTTGAGAGCCGCTCAATGAAATTTAAGAAGATTAACATAAAATATTTGAAAACCCAATCTGATCTTTATCTTTAAGATTAAGTACAGTTCAGTAGGAAAGTGCTATGTTACTGTCAGAAGTCTATCCACCTTACACCAGTTCCACCGCTTGCTAGAGTCGGCAAGTCAATTCCCCTCAATTAGCTTTGGCTCTTTATTTGCATGCTGGAGCTAGAAATAATTCCTCCCAGGTTGTTGTAAGGATTAATTTAGATGATAAAATTTCTAAAACTCAGCCGGGCGTGGTGGCACATCCTTATAATCCCAGCATTCGGGAGGCTGAGACCAGAGGATCTGGGTTCGCGGCCAGCCTCAGCTACCTAGTGAGGCACTCCGCAACTTAGCGAGACCCGGTTTCAAAATAAAGAATAAAAAATAAGGCTGGGGGTGTAGCTCGGAGGTAGAATGCCTCTGAGTTCAATCCCTGGTACCGCAAAAAACAAAACAAAACAAAACAAAAAAACAAACAAAAAAAAACAATTCTAAAACTCTGTAGTGCACATCTATTATCAAAAGCAGTGTCTGTAAATATTTAGCACCCAATGTCATCAAAAATATATTTTACCTTTCATTTCACAATTTCTGGCACAACCAGAGAGAAGTAAAGTAATAGAGCTAAATTCTTTGAGAGCATGCAAAGTCAGAGGTTTCCTGCTGTTGGTAGGACTGGACTGTGGAATTGAATTTTCCTAATTTCTCTATAGGAATTTTGTTTGGATTTGCTCACCTAAAAGCCCAGTAGTAAATAATATGGGTCATAGACGATGTGTTCAGCTTAATCTTCCTAACACTGAAAAAGAATCAGCCTGAAAAGTGAAAAAAATATGCTTTTATACTTATGATACAAAAAAGTCAGTTTAAATTTTATTTTTATGTAACTGATATTTTGATGCTGTAAACCCAAATTATGCCTTTAGTTCAAAATTCAAGTGCACTGGCTTGGCCCCAAGATACAGGCTGTAATTATGTCACTCTGAGTGACCTTGAATTACTTTCCATAAATATCACCTATAAAATGAGTATAAGAAGAAACTATCCAAAATGAAATTCATTGAGAAAAAATGACAAAAACAATAGACAAAGCATTGAAGAACCCTGAGATAAATTAAGATATTTACATTAAAATGTTATATGTAAAATGCCAACAAATATATATTCTGGAGAACAAGGTTGGTGGAGTAGAGGAAGACTGCATTTCCAGCTACTCCATGGTTCAGAACTGAAGTAGAAATACTGCTTCTTAGCAAGGTAGGTGACAGTGAATTTATTGAAACTCAATACTGGACAGCCATGGAATCAGAGAAACCCTGAAATTCTGGTGTTTTGAACAGAGGACAAGAAAGAGTGTAGCAGAGTCAAGCGAAGGGCCCTTATAGCACCTAATCACTATAGAAGGGAGGGTATCACAAATGGAAAGACAGAAATACAGTGAAAGATTTGGCATAGGGAAGAAAGGCACTCTGCATTTAGCTGAATCAGAGGCTGCAGAGTGAGACGATGTTTTTAAAAACATTTCATTTTTCTCAATTGGGGAACTGAGGAGCTCTTAGCAAGTATTTCCATACTGCCTACCAAGAGGGTACACCTACTAGAACATGATTGAAACAGGACGGAGAAGATTGTCTCTAGGGTGTTTCGGATCAGAGATATGGAGAGGAAATGAGCTTTCTTTCCCTTAGAGTCCAGTGACTCACATGACCAGTTGAAAAGAGTTGGGAAAGTGAGTAAGTGAGCATGATTACATTTGGAAAGTGGGCCTTGGAAGACCATATTCATGGGTGGTAGAGTGTATATGACCTACGCTGTACCATCTACCCAGGGCAGTTGGTTGCCTTGCCTGTGAGTAGAATCCTTGGTAGGACCCTGAGATCAGCATCTACTTAGTTCTTGGGGGTGTGATGATCTAATCTCTTTGGAGTAGATATCACTATACAAAGCCTCAAAGTTTTTTTTTTTATTAGAGATAGACTTTAGTTTCCAGAATGGCATATTTGGAAATCTGCATCAGCCCACCCTGGGACTGCATCCATCTAGTCTCACTGGTCAAAATTTGAAGAGAAGATATATTCATTCCATTCTTCCTCATACTGGTGAGAGAGATGTCAAGAGCCATTTCAACCAATTTTGATTCTAGGTGACTCTAGCTGGGAGCTTGGCAAGCAATACAAAAAGAATGAAGGATTTAATAACCCCAGCCTTTGCTATCTTAAAGGAGAGCACAGCCCAAGAAGAAACAGAAACATTCTGGCATTGGCAGTGAATACCTGTCCTTGTTCAACTTTAGTAGAGATGATTATTTCATTTGCATTTTTTTCTTGTATTTGCTGATTGGTTTGTTTGTACATACATATTTATTTCTTTTTCTCTTTTTCATAATTTTTCTTTTCATTTTCCCTTTTAGTTAGCTTTCCCATTACTGTGACCAAAGTAACTGAAAGCACAACTACTGATATTTCAGCACAAACACTAAAAGCCAAGAGATCTTGGAATGATGAAATTCAAATTCTAAAAGAAAATTGCTATCAACCAATATTGCTATATCCAGAAAAAAACTATTTTTAGAACATAAAGAGAAAAACATTTCAAGTTAGAAATAAACAAAAGAATTCATGACTACTGAGCCAGTACTACAGAAAATAATCACAGAAAGTAAATTTAATACAAACTTCTGAGCCTCAGAAGGGATGAATCTTGCTAGAAGAGAAACCAAGTAAAGGATAATTCAAGCTAAATTAAATATCAGAAATAAATCATAAGAACAGGAAATAATGAGTATATTTCTATAATAACTGAATGTAAATTGTCTCAAATCTCCAATTAGTAGATATAAACTGGTAGAGTGGATTTTTTAAAAAAGATCCAATTATATGTTGTTTACAAGAGACTAATCTTACAGGCAAAAACACTTAAAGGCTGAATTTTTATGAAAGGAGAGAAAAAGTTTTTCCATGCAAGTAGAGATTGAAAGCTAGCAAGTGTAGCCAGCTAATCTCATATCTGATAAAGCAGACTTCAAGCCAAAATTAATTAGAAGAGACAAAAATTACTTAATAGTGATAAAAAGAACAATCCAACCAGAAGATAAAATAATAGTAAACATTTAGGGCACAAAAAAATGGTGTGCCTACTTACATAAGACAAACACTACCCAACATTAAAACCAATATAGACTCTCAATACAAAAATACTGGAAGATTTTAACACGCTTCTCCAATATATAGATAGAAAATCCAGATAAACTTCAGTAAAGGCTCTTCAGATTTAAAAATCACTAGAAATCAAGAGTACCTAAGAGAATATTTTATTCAACAGAATCCAAATTCACTTCATTTTCATCAGATCATGAAACTTCTCTCAAAAAGATCATATTTTATAGCACAAGGGAAGTCTTAGCTAATATACATACATACATATATATCAGGGACAGAAGGGACTTACCTGGACATCATTATGGCTCCTCTTTAATATAATGCTTGAAATTTAAACCAAAGCCATCAGGCAAGAGAAAGAAACAAAAAATATATACAAATATGAAAATATTTTTGTTTGAAGATGACATGATTCCATATTTAGAAAACCCCAAAATCTCCACCAAAAGACTTTTAGAGCTAATAAATTCAGTGATGTAGCAGGATACATAATCAGCATACAAAACTTAATAATTTTTATATACACCAGTCTTGAATCAGAAAGATAACCCTATCCACGAAAGCCTCAAAAATTAAACACCTAGTAATAAATCTATCCAATAATGTGAAAGACCTTTACAATAAAGATTATAGAATACCAAAGAAAGAAACTAAAGAACATAATAGAAGAAGAGATCTTCCATTTAGGCAGCATTAATATTATAAAATGACCATATTACCAGAAGCAATATACAGATTAAATACAATCCCCCTCAATGTACCAATATCATTTTTCACAGAACTATAAAAAATTCACATGAAAGCAAAAGAAAAACATCAAGAAAGCTAAAGAAATTCTGAGCAATAAAAGGAATGTTGGAGTCATCTCAATTCCTGACTTCAAATTCTACTACAAAGTTATGGTAACAAAAACTACATGATACTGGCATTAAAAACAGACATATAGACTAAATGATAGAGGATACAGAGACAAAGTCCCTCAGATACAGTCATCAGTTCCTTTGCAAAGGTAACAAAACATAAGTTGGACAAAAGGCAGCCTTTTTAACAAATGGTGCTGAGAAATCTGGAGGTGCATATGTGGATCAAAAAACTAAATCACTATCTTTCATCCTGTACATAGGTCAAATCAAAGTCAACCAAAGATATTAGACCAAAAACTTTGCAACTGCTAGAAGAAAACAGAGTCAACACTTCAACATATACGCAAAGACATTGACTTTCTCAATGAAACATCTATAGTTCAGAAAAATAAAAGCAAGAATTGATCAATGAAATTGTATCAAATTAAAGTTTCTTCATAGCTAAGGAAATAATTAAGATCATGAAGAGAGTGCCTAAATAATGGGAGAAAACTTTTACCAGTGCCTTAGTCAGCATTCTCACTTGTGAAATCTAAAAGACCTAATCATACAACTTAGAGGAAGGTATATTTATTTGCTCAGGATTTCCTTGGAAATTCTGGGTTCAGTCCATGTGAAGCTGGCATCTGGACCTTAGGGCATGGCAGCAGGTAGTGGAAAAGGGGAGAGCACAAGGCTGTGCTCTCACACTGTGGAGGCCAGAATCAGAGAATGTGAGAGCAAGCAAGGGGATTCAAAGACACAAACCCAGTCCCTTAGGCCACACCCTCAGGGAACCACCACCTTCTCCAGCCACACCCTACTAGCCTAGGTTACCACAATGGTTTATCTATTGATGAGATTACAATTCTCATTACTTAACTATATCAACTCTGAACATTAATAAATATGATATTTAGGGGATATTTTATAAGAGCCAGCTACCCCACATATAAGCTAGTAAATAAGTTGGCAATTGAAATAAAACATTTCTTGAAAAAGAAATACAAACAGCTAGCAAATATATGAAAGAATGTCAAACATCTTTAGCAATCTTGGAGATGTAAATCAAAACTACATTGAGATTTCATATTTCCCCAGTTAGAAAGCTACTGATATAGAATACAATTAATAATAAATACTGGTGAGGATGTGGGGAAAAGGAACACTTGTGCACTATTTTTGGGGGTGTAAATTAGCACAACCACTATGGAGACCAGAATGGAGGTTCCACAAAAGACTAGAAGTTGAACCACCATATAACCCAGCACTCCATAGTATTATATATACACATATGCACCCACATTTATAGTAGCATAATTCACAAAATCCAAGTTATGAAATCAAAGTAGGTGTCTATCAACAGATGAACAGGTAAAGAAAATGTGGTATTATTTTTGGAATAATATTATATTATTTTGAGCCAATAAAATAAAATATTAAATATTTTATTCAAGAATATTCAAGGTTAGGTTATACTATAATATAAAAATTAAATAACAACAGGAAGAATATTCAAGATAATACTAGATTAGACTATAATTCTGATATTGGCAAAATTGTTTGATATATTTTCATTTGTAACTTCACAGAAAATAACCTTAAATTATTAGTCTTCAATTTTTTTATATTTTTAAAATTTTAAACCTAAAAATTATGAAAAAAGAAGAGAAAGATTAAATATATATTAGAACACTCAATATCATGTGAATATCAATTCTCTCTGAATTGATCTATAGATTAATTGCAATCTCAGTGAAAATCCAATCAGGCAAGTGATGTGAGCAAAAAAAAGGAACGAACAAAAGAAAAAAGGCAGAGTAAACACCTCCAAAACTTTCCCCCTCCATAAAAGCAACAAAAACACCTGAAAAAATGTTGAGAACTCTGTATTTATGCAAGAAAATAACTGAAATCCAGGAAGAACAATGATTTCTTTAATATTTTAACTAATAGTGTTTTCATCTTCCACTTTTTGGCTCAAGGTAATCTTAAAAAACAACAGGCCACATTCCTGGGACAGGAGAAAGCAGAATGGAACTTAAATCCTTTCAAATTCTCATTTCACCACAATTGTAATTCTTATACCAATCTGGTAGTTACTTGGATAACTACTTATACTCTTTATCTTGTTTTTTTTTTTTTTTTTTTTTTTTTTTTAGTGACTCACAGGTCAACCAGTGCTTAAAGCTTCTGTCTGACAGCATGTAACATACTGAATGTTTGTGTCCTCCCTGTCCCATGTATGGTCAGGGAGGACCCGAGAGGCTCTGAATTCCCACCTATCAGTAAAATTTAGATTCTACAGAAGCATGAAATGAAGCCTAACATATAATCATAAACTGCCTTACTGAATGATGAAGATATAACCCCAATGTACATACAGGGTCTTTACAAATTGATTTCTGGGGTTTGGGGAAATCTCTGTCCACTCATGACACTAACTATGTAGAGTTAGTATGTAACTAACTTCTGTGGTCACACACAAAAATAATTAATATTTAATATATTTAGTTCAGAAAATTCATCAAACAAAAAAAGCAACAAGCAGCAAAAACAACAAACCCTAAGAAGGAGGAATAATTTCATTTCCATAATTTACACTTCATGGTATCTAAAATGTTAGGTTTTTATACAAAAGTTTGAGACATAGAACTTAGTGAGACCCCATTTCAAAATAAAGAATAAAAAAATAGGACTGGGGGTATAGCTCGGAAGTAGAATGCCCCTGGGTTCCATCCCCAGTACTGAAAAAAATAAAATAAAATAAAACAATAATGTCAAAACTGTTTCTTTGAAAGAAAAGTTTGATGAAGCTTAAGCTAAATTGACAAAGTAAAAGACAGAGATAATGCTCAAATTACTAACCTCCTGAAGGGGAAAATAGGATCATTACTATTTATCTTAAAGAAATAAAAAGCATTATAAAAGAACACAACGAACAATTGAACAATTATATACCAAAAACAGAACAGAACAAACAAAACTGGAGGACAGGGACACATTTTTTGAATGGCATAAACTATCAAAACTGGCTCAAGCCTGGCATGGTGGCACTTACTTGTAATTCTAGTACTTGGGAGGCTGAGACAGGAAGATCGCAGGTTTGCAGCCAGCCTCAGCAACTTCATGAGGACCTCTGCAACTTAGCGAGACCCTTTTTCCAGGGGGATGGTCTAAGGAAGGGGAGGGGGAAAACAGGTTCATTATTGGAAATACTAACAACAATGGTATGTACATATGTGAAAATCCCAATGTCAATCTCAGTACTCTGTATGGGAGGAGTGAATATGGGAGGGGGAATCAAGTGTTGTGTGCGTGTATGTCAATGTCAACATGATATACATTATAATGTAATACCATAATGCACCAATAAAAGCACATGGAAAAAAAACAAAATAAAATTGGGTTGGGAGTGTAGTTTGAAGGTAGAATACCCTTGAGTTCAATCCTCAGTACCACATAAAAAAATGGCTCAAGAATAGAAAATTTGGACATAACTAAAATAGCAAAACATACTTAAAAGATTTACCCAATAGACAAGAAATTAAATTAGCCATCAGAAAGCTTGCCACAAAATATTAGGAATGAATAGCTTTTAATTATGTATTCTACCAAACACTTATAGAATAATTTATAGTAATCTTTCACAAATTCTTCCAAAATTCAAAGAAAAGAAAACATTTCCTCACTCATTCTGTAAGATCTGTATTATCCTGATAGTAAAACTATGTAATGACATCACAAGAACAGAAAACTATAGATGAATATCCAATATGAATAATGTCACAGAAATTCTCCAAATACTGTATTCATATGACCAATAAACTATTTAAAGTCTTCAGGGAATGGGAAATCAAATCCACAGTGAAGTGTCACTTCATAACCATTGGGTAGCTATAATTAAAAAAAATCACAAACAAGAGTTTGTGTGAAGATGTGGAGAATTGGGGATGTTCATACATTGTTGGTGGGGACATAAATTAGTGCAGACACTTCGGAAGGTAGTTAGGCCTTTAAAAGTTACACACAGGTTATCTTATAATACATGATACAGGAATTCTACTATTAGATATATAATCATAATAATTAAAAGGCATTTAGAGCAGCATGTTGTTGACAGCCATGTTGGTGTAGGTTGTTTTTAATATAATTATTAGTGCATATTAATTGTACAAAATAGTGGTTTTCTTGTGACATTGTCATGTGTATAATATATTTTGATTATATGCATGTATATAAAATACTTTGATTGCATCATCCCTCAATCTCTTACCTTCCTACCTCCTTTCCCTTTCCTAATAGTCTCTCTTCTACTTCCATTTTGTCTTTTGTATTATACATTCCATGTATGAGAGAATACATGTGACACTTGTCTTCCTGAGTCTGGCTTATGTAATTTAGCATGATGATCTCCAATTCCATGCATTTTTTTCTACAAATGATAATTTTGATCTTTGGGGCTAAATAATACTCAATTGCACACATATAATAAATCTTCTTTATTCATGGGCATCTAGGTAGATTTCATAACTTGAGTATTGTGAACAGTGCCTCAGTAAACATGGGTATACCAGTATCTTCGTTGCATGCAGCATTACTTATAAAAGCCAATAAGGAAAAAACAAATATCAACGAACTGATAAGTGCACAAGCAAAATAGGATATATAAAAAATTTTATTCAGTAATCAAATTTAATGTAATACTAACATATGCTATAAAATACATAAACTTTGAAAACATTATGCTAAATGAAAGGATACAGCTACAAAAAGCCACATATATTATAATTTTCTTTATGTGAAATGTCCATATTAGACAAATCCACATGGATACAAATTAGATTAATGTCTGCCAGGTGCAAGAGCAGGGAGAATAGGAAATGACTGCTAATGAGTATAGAGTTTCTTTTTAGAATGATTAAAATGTTCTGGAATTCTGTTATGTTGCGCAACACAATTGTGTTGCATAATGAATATGTTGCACAACCCTGAAAATGTAATAAAACTCATTGAATTTTACTATGAAATGGTGAATTTTTATCATATGTGTATTTTATATTGATAGAAAATTACAAGATAAAATTCAAGAAGGCTTTATTATGTAAATTGATAAGCTGATTCTACAACTCATATGACAATAAAAAGGTCTAGACTCGTGAAAACAATTTTGAAAAAGAACAAAGTTTATAAGGTTACACCATCTGATTTCAAGACTTACTATAAAGCTAAATTAATCAAGAAAATGTTCCATTCTCACAAAGATGTCTAGATTAATGCAGTATAGGAGAAGATATAGAAATAGACCAACCCATAAAGTAAGTTGATTTTGACAAAGATGCTGAGGGTATTTAATGGTCAAAGGATAATCATTTTAACAAATTGTACTCAGAAAATTATATTCACTTGGAAAAAACAAATTTTAATTGCATGCAAAGCATCTTGAAGTGGAGCATAAGTCTAAATGTGAAAGCTAAAACTATAAAACTTCTAGAAAAAACATGAGAGGAAAATTTTAGTGACTTTGGGGAAATATTTTTAAATAAGATATAGAAAGCACAAATTATAAAGGAAAGATTGATAAACTGGGATTCATAAATTTAAGAATGTTCATTCTTCAGAAGATATATAGGAAAAGGAATGACAAAAGCAAATGATTATCAAAAGTTAAGTGAAAAGTACATATGATCATTACCTTGATTGTAGTGATGGCTTCATTGATGCATGCATGAAAACCCATCAAATTCTACAATATATATGTGTATTTTATTGTACATTAATCATCCTTCACAAAGCTCTTATAAAGGGGTAAGATACATCTAAATGTATCAATGTATCTCTCAGTACAGCCTCTCAACATCCTCTTAATATATCAGTAAAAATTCAGAAG
>PVLC010000867.1:36337-60040 GCA_004027655.1 Graphiurus murinus
GCCCTCAAGCAAGTGATGTAATTACACAATCATATCAAGGTCACTCACCGAAGTGAACCTGAGGGGGAGGGAAGGGGAGGGGATTGGGGTGGGAATCGGGGAAAGGGTCAAATGAGAACTATGTGCAAATATGTTGTTAACAACCCGTACTTAACAAGGATGTATGTTATATTGCACGAATTACTACAATAAAAAAAAACAAAAAAAAAAAAAATTCAGAAGTGTTTATGAGAAAACAAGTGTCTACCTAATTTCAGAATCTGGTGGCAAACCTTACTAAGTTCACTTAATTTAAGAATAAAAAGCCGGGCGTGGTGGCGCACGCTTGTAATCCCAGCATTCGGGAGGCTGAGACCGGAGGATCCGGGTTCGCGGCCAGCCTCAGCTACCTAGTGAGACACTCCGCAACTTAGTGAGACCTGGTTTCAAAATAAAGAATAAAAAATAGGGCTGGGGGTGTAGCTCGGAGATAGAATACCCCTGAGTTCAATCCCCAGTACTGCCAAAAAAAAAAAAAAAAAAAGAATAACCTAATGACTCATCATCTCATAACACAATTAATTTCATGAACAGTAGGTAGGAAAATTCCTCAACTTTTACCTGCTCTATTTTTGTGAGTCAGAGACTTAGTTTCTGTAACAACTATTAAGCAGTACCACATGAAATTATCCATATTGACCATTCTTGACCTTTTAAACAAGCAATTTCAAATGGTTGAGCCTAATAAAGACTTTAACATTTCCCCTATTCAGACGTTACAGATATATATAGATATAGATATAGATATGGATATAGATAAGATATATATATATATATATATATATATCCTTTAAAATGCCTTCCCACAGAATATTTCAAGAATTAGTCACATAGTAGAATATGGAAACAGCTTAATAAATTTCACAATTTTTATAGGGAAGAATAAATTTATAATAGTGCTAGAAAAAAGATGTAGTATTCTCCATTTTAGGAATTCTTGGAAAAAGCATATAGGAGAGGATTAAACAGTGTGTTTATTTCCTTTCCTGATATTACCTCAGACTCACTAAAGTCAATAGACATGCCTCCATTCGGTAGCACTGAGTCTGTAGTCAACTCTATTATTCATTGGAAAATATCATTAAGAAAACAGTACAACCCAAATACAGAGGATATGGTGTCTCCCATTCTCTCTAATAAATATAGTTTTACATTGATAAACATGGATGGACAAGAAAGATTGTCAAACATTTAAGAAAATATAACAGCATAAAAGAGAAAATATAAGACATTCATATAGAATGACATACTCTGGAAAATAGATAACCTATAAATTAGGATAATTTTAAAAATATGAATAGTCACGAAATTATTGCATCTACAAACTAAAGCATGCTTTCTGAAAAAGAAACAACTAAAGAAAAAGAAAGTATACCTTCTAATTAAAAATGAGATCACTTAAATGAAAAACAATCATTAAAAAGGGTTAACAATAAAATTATTTTTGCTCGAGATTGAATTCATGATCTTAAAGTAGAGGATATCAAACATACCACATAAGGAAGATAAATAAGATACAGAAAGCACAAACTATAAAAGACTGATAAATTGTGAAATAAAAATGAATGAGCAACTCAAAAGACTGACAAATATCTAAGAAAAGTTCTATATAAAGATACAAAACAAAGAAAGTAAACCAAAGTAATCAGAGAAATAGCAAAGATAATATTTCCCAAACTGTCTGAACGTCATGATTTGTGAATGAAAGTGGTAAAGAAGAATCAAACATAATAATAATAACAACAACAACAATAATAATAATAATCTATTTTTAAATACTTCATTAAATTCAGAACTACAATAAAGTATAAAAGTTTCCAGACTAGGGAGAATAAAACCACTTTTATACAGGAGAATATAAAATTTATTTGGCATCTAAACTTTTCATTAGGGACAGTGGATGCCAGAAGTCAATGCCATCACATCTTTATTTTTTTGAGAACATTATTTTGGACTTAGAATATATCCTGAACAGAACTAATATTAAAACATGAAGGTAGAATATGAAAGTTTTCAGATATGCAGACATCAGAAATGTTAAGGTCCTTGTAATAAAATAACTACTTGAATACAAAAATCTAAAAAAGCGAAAAATGTGGGTAGGAGAAGTAATAGTAAATACCAAAGCCAATACAAATTAGAGTATGCTTCAATAATAGTAAAAAGTTCCTAACAATTCCAAATTTAAGTCTCAAATGATTGCAATATGAGAGTGATGGAGAGGAAGTAAGATCATACCAAATCATTTTAAATTCTGGGTTTTGATAGAAAATACAAACATAAATGCACAATAAATATTTAAGAATGACTATTCTTATGGTTTCAATCTGGATTGTTCCCTAAAAGCTCATGTGTTGAAGGCCTGGCCATAAATTCAGCAATGCACATATGTCGGGCTTAAAGGAAATGATTAGATAATTGACCTCTAAACTCATCATTGTATCAATCAATTTGATGGACTAATAGTTTGGATGGACTACTGGGAGGAGGTGGAAACTGTAGACAGGTGGGGCATTGTTGGAAGAAGTCAGAGGTGCTATGCTCTTGAGAACTGCGTCTTGTCCCTGGCCCCATCCTCTGTCTCTCTTGCTCTCTACCTCTACTTTACAACTGCCATGAGGTAAGGAGTTTTCTCTGCCACATCCTTCTGCCACAATGCTTCTGCTTTGAAGCCAGCTGAGAATGGACAGAAAGCTCTGAAGACATGTGAGAAATTAAGTATTTCCTTCTTTAATTTGTATATTTCAGATATTTTGGACAAAGTCAAAAAGGCTGACTAAAACAATTATTAATAAAAAAGTTCATCTATAACTTTCAACCCACTAGAAGGAAAATATGAGAGAAATCCTGATCAATTCAATAAAAGCAAGAAAAGTGAACATTTGTGTTCACACATATTTGTACAAGTATGCAGGTGATATTACATGAAGTAAAAGTTGCACAAGAAGTAGAAAAATAAATCAGGATTATGTTTTTAATGATGCAGGAAGCTTGAAAACAGAGTAGAAAAATATATGTGTGACAAATGTTGGAATAAAAGAATAAGAGGGAGAAAAAAATCAAGTGTTCAAGCCTACTAATATCAGATAATTTTAATATTTGCACACAATAAATCCAAAATGAAAGTCATTTAAATAAGACAAAGAGGATAATTTTATATTGTAAAAGGAACAATGCTCCTGGAAGGCATAATAGACATGATTCTCTATTCATCTAATGATGGTTTTGAAATCTACAAGCAAAGCTATTAAAAATGCAAAAAACAATAGGCTTATCCAAAAAACATGGGCGGAGATCATGACAAAAGTTTCTCGGAGATATAAAAGACTATAATATGATGAAACAAGGAAATAATATCAAAGGATCATACACACATGCATCCACATATTTGGCAAATATTTACTTTGCAATTCCTTCAGCTCCTTAGTTAAAATCTAAATGAATTCATTTTGCATTTTATTTTTCTAATATATTTAAGGCTTAAACTTTCCTTAATCTTGCTTTCCCTACATCACACAGTTTTTGACATGTAATCCTTTTGTTGTAATTTATAATAGATTAAAAATCTGAATACAGATGCCAAAATATTAATAGTGACTATTTTGTAGAGAGTATAGGTTATTTTTTCATTTAGTTTATTTCCTTTATTTCTTGAAAAGAGACAGTATTTAGCTATTTTTAAGGTAGTAAGATCTATTATACCTCCCAGGAGTATTATTCCTTTTACAATATAAAATTATCCTCTTTGTCTTATTTAAATGACTTTCATCTTGGAATTATTGTGTGCAAATATTAATATTGTCTTGTACTAGTATGCTTGAATACTTGATTTTCTCTCCCTCTTATTCTTTCATTCTAACATTTGTCAAACATATATTTTTCCACTCTGTGTTTTCAAGCTTCTTGCATCATTAAAAACATATTCCTGATACCTTTTTTCTATTTCTTGACCTCACTGAGTATATTACATGTTCATTTACTATACAAACATTTGTACACTTCCCATATATATTCTTGTCCCTTTTTGTATACTGTATTTCACTTACTTTTTGACAAAAAACAGAAATACATTAAAACTTACTAAAAATAAATAATAGTGACCATAATGATGCAAAAGTACAAAAAAGACATCCTCATATATTATTCTTTGGTACATTTTTTGTAACCATAACTTTTACACTTCTTGATATTCCCTTTCTTATGGACTCATAAGACAATTGTCATTAAGTTTTTTGTAAGAAAAAAAGAGATACACATAAATTGAAGGGGAAGAAGTTGAGAAATATTCTCTTTTGCTCTCTGTGAAAGACAGGCTTTGAAGTAGGTCACATCTCATTTTATTTAGTTTTTCTTATTTCTTGTTTATTTTATTTTTGAGATACTCTTGCTAAATTATACATGCAGGCCTTGAAATCCTTGTTCTCCTGCCTCAGCTTCCCAAGTTTTTGGAATGGCAGGCATACACCACCATGCCCAGCACACCTCATTTTAAATCCAGGTCCCTACCTCTTACTAAACAGATGAAGGTGGGCAAATGTACCTAACTTCATTGATTCTTAGTTTTAACATTTGCAAAATGTGGATAAAATCTTTTAGGATTGCTGAACTGAAAGTGAGAGAAAGAGAGAGAAGAGAAGGAAGGGAAGGAAGAAAGACTTCATAAAACAGTACTTTCCTCTGAACCTCTTTATGATGTATAATTACAATACACCAATAAAAGTATATTAAAAATAAAAATAAAACAGTATTTTACCAAATCACAAGATTTCTGAGAGCTCTCTTTTCCACTCACTTATTTTTATTATGTCTATTAAATTCTGTCAACATTTATTTAACATATAATATGTGTCTGCCAGGCAATGGACTAGGTATGGATAGGACTCCAAAGTCATTGCTCATCAGGAACTCATAACCTAGCAGATAAGGCCAACATGAAGAGAAAAAAAGGATTCACTTTGAGGACTGTGAGGAAATATGTAACAGGTTGTGATCTCTGCAAAGCAGTTAGACTAGCATGTAGGAATCGTATCTTGATATCAACATCTGTGGAAGTAAAGAGAAGAAAGTAGGATTGAGCAGAGAGAGCTATGTATGAAGTTGGAGTGATCCTTCAGAGTTGTACAGAGTTGGGGTAACGTGGCCAGGCCTTTGCATTAACTTATGTACCACTCATTGGAGGCACATCTTCTTGTCCTCACTCTGGAGAAGAGTACTGTCCTTGAGCAAGGTAATTTAGTCAATTGAGGAAGTCCATGATGGGGTATGATAGCTGAGAACCATATTCCACTATCACTGACAGCAAGTGAGGAAAGAATTTTTTATTCATTCCAGGGAGACTGGGAAGCTCATGGAAGACCACCACAGATGTGCCTTGGGTTGTTCAATTATCCTTTCTGTGTACCTGCATTAATTCTTGCCCAATATATCAAAAGATACTCAGGAACTCTGCAAACAGGAGGAGCTCAAAAAAGCCTGTATACAAAGAAATACCGGGACCAAATTTTAAACTTGACACAAAGGTGCAACAGATGAGGCAGCTATTTTTGCCCTACTTGTTTTTCTTTTTTATTATGATTTCTGCCCATCATTTTAAATGTCTTTAATTTATGATACATTTTATTGGAATTCTGCCCCCACGCTTTTAAGGCAGAGGACATGCTTCTAAAAATCAAAGAACTAAATAATAAATAAAGTGCTGAGCAATAAAGTGATCCTCAGATGAAGGAATAGAAATCCAAACTCAAAACAGAAAATGGGCTAGTTCATCATGGGTGCCAACTGGGAGGGAGGACCTTGTGCATAGATGGCTCCATCTCAATTCCTATGTCAGAACCCCTTAGCAATACTCCTGCCTTCTGGTATTATGGTCTTAACTACAGGGCACCTTAAGAAGCAGCCAATTTGGCTACAGTACAATGATCCAAGTACTTCTATGGTTTTAAAAAGATTCTGTTTCCCACCCACCTAGATCCACAAAATGACCTTTCAGCTGAGGACAATGAGGGGGAACTTAGACGAGAGGCACAGCAAATTTGATTCAGTTCAACAAATACTCCATGAGCTACTACTCAATACCTGATCCTTTGTTGGGTCCTGGAAGTCTGATAAGTTAGACACATACTGTCAACTAGCAGTTTCTAATTTAGTAGGAAAGATTGTCGGAAAATTAGACAATGATAATACAAGTTGTGGTGGGGGAGAGGAGAAAAGCTCAATTGAGAGTGGAATATAGAAGTAAGATTCAGCAGGCAAAATTGTCGGGACTCAAGACCAGTCAAGAAGACATTGCCATGGACCAGATGAAGATCAATAAAAGTTTAAGTACTGTTGGGAATATAACCACACTCTTTCCACCTAACTATGATCTAGCCTTTTGCAGGAAAATGGATGAAACTCAAGAATATCATACTAAGTGAATACAGCCAGTCTCAAAAATGAATAGATATAGGTTATATATGGAAGCTAGAGAGATATTCAGAAACAAGGATAATATCAGATAGACAAGCAGAGACTCCAGGGGAGTGACTGAGGGAGATTAAGGATGGGATATGAAGACATAAAGAGTGTAATAATAGAAACAATGGTATGAATGTACACAAAACTACCAATTCCAATATCAAGACATGCATGGTGAGAGGGACGGAAAGGGAAGGAACTGGTGGGGAAGCCATCAAGAACTATGTGCATGCATCTGTCTGACACTCTATCCTCCAATATGATGTACATTTACTATGCATCAAATAAAAAGAAGTGGAAGATTCAACCTAGTGCAGATGTGAATTTTGGCCAAATTGATCTGTAAGTTTGTTGCAATTCCTATCAAAATTTCAGCAAGGGTTTTTTTCAGATATCAAGATAATTCTGAAATTTATATGAACTGCTAAAGACATTAGAATAAAGTGATTTTTGAAAATGGAAAATACGATGAGAGGAGAGAGTAATTTTTAAATTTACATAGCCACAGTAATCAAGATTGTGTATTTCAATTTATGAGCAAATGTGAATGGCAGTGTCCTTTTAATTTCAGTGTCCATGTACTCATTGCTACTATATGGGAATGTAATAGAAGCTTATGTTGATTTTGTATCCTGAAACCATGAAGAATTAAGTTATTAGTTCTAATAGTTTTTGTGCTCTACAAGTTTTGATCGGGTACATTTAAATTTTCATTAAGTACAATGTATTATTTAATTCCTCTTGAGATTTACTCTTTGACTTAATGTTTATAATTGTGTTGCTTAATATCCAGATGTTCAGAGATTTTCCTATTACGTTTCTGTTACTGATTTCTGGTTTGATTCCACTGAGGTCAAAGAATACATTCTGTGCATGGGATATTATATAAATTCTTTTATGTTTGTTGGTCCCAAGATATGGTCCATCTTGGTATATATTCCATGAGAATGTGTAAGCTGTGTATTTTATTGCTATTGGATAGGTCCTATAAATGATGAATAGATCAACCTATTTGATGGTATTGTTGAATTCTTCCATATCTTTGCAGATATGTTACTTAATTGTCCTACAATTGTTAAGTAAGGGCATTTAATTCTTCAGCTATAATTTGAGTCTAACTTGTCTCCTTTCAGTTCTATCACTTTTAATTCATATATTTTTAGCTCAATTGTTTGTGGCATACTTACTTATAATTGCTGTATTTTTTATAGTTTGAGTTTTTCATCATTATATATACTTTCATGCCTATTTGTTTTATTTGTTCTTTGTATAATTGAACAGATATTAATATAGTAATTATTTCTTCCTTCTCAGTAATATGCTCATTTTATATCTTTTTATTTATTTATTTATTTATCTTTATATTTTATGCTCTTTTGTATCTTTTTACTTAAATATTTCCTCTATAACTATATTTCAAGTGAATTTCATATAGATAGAAAATAGGTATTTTGTGTTTTTTTATCCACTCTGTCAACCTCTTTCCTTTAACTCTAATTGATATATTCTAACCATTTACATTTAATATAATTATTAGAATATTAGGGCTTAAAAGTGCTACTGCACTTTTGATTTTCTCTTTTTTTATTGGTGCATTGTAATCATATATCTTTGTTAGGTACAAAGGTAAAGGCATTCGTGCACACATTTCTCATTTAACCCTTCCCCAATTCCTGCCCCAATCCCTTGCCCTCAGTCATTCTCAGATTCAGTTTAGTGATTGACTTTGATATGTTTGTGAAAGTACATCATGTGCATTACAGTGTTACCCCCCTCAAACAACACCTCCAGTTAAGTCAAATTCTTTGCTCATCTAAGGTTTCTCCTTCTTCATTTGGAGTCCCTCATTTGTCCCAATTTCTCCCTATCATCCGCATATTAGGGAGAACGTATGCTTTTTTACTCTGTTACTGACTAATCTCACTTAACATAATGTTTTCCAGTTCCATCCATTTCCCTGCAAATAACATGATTTTGTTCTTTTTTATGGCTGAGTAAAATTCCATTGTGTACATATCCCATAGTTTTGTAATCCATTCATCTGTTGATGGACATCTTGGCTGCTTCCATAGTTTGGCAATTGTGAATTGTGCAGCTATAAACACAGATACAGAGGCGTTGGTCTGATAGTTTGATTTCCATTCTTTGGGGTAGATACCCAGAAATGGTACTGCTGGATCATATGGTAGGTTCATTCACATTTGTCTGAGGATCCTCCATACTGTTTTCCAAAGTGGTTGCACTAACTTGCAGTCCCACCAACAATGTATTAGGGTTCCCACTTCTCCACACCCTCGCCAGCAGTTGTTGTTGTTTGTGTTCTTGATAATTGTCATTCTAATTGGAGTTAGGTAAAATCTCAAGGTAGTTTTGACTTGCATCTCTCTGATTGCTAACGATGTTGAACATTTCCTAATACATTTATTGGCCATTTCTATTTCTTCTTTTGTAATGTGTCTATTTAGATTCTTTGCCCATTTTTTGATTGGGTGGGTTATTTGCTTTCTTAGATGTGAGTTTCTTGGGTTCTCTGTATATTTTAGATATTGGTTACCTATATGAGGAGTAGCTGGCAAAAAATTTCTCCCACTTTGTGGGCTCTCTGTTGAGGTTCTTGATAGTTTCCTTTGCGGCACGGAAGCTCTTCAGTTTAATGCAATCTCATGTATTGATCTTCCTTTGAGTTGCTTGTGCCTTTGGTATCTTGTTGAGAACATTTTTAACCTGTGCCTATGTGTTGGACCTATGCCCTCTTCAAGTAGCTGCAAGGTCTCTGGCCTGACTTCCAGGTCTTTGATGCATCTTGAATTGACTCTCGTGCAGGGTGAAAAAGTGGGGTTTATTTTCATTTTCCTGCATATGGTTATCCAGTTTTGCCAACACCACTTGTTGAAGAGGCTATCTTTTTTCCAGTGTATGTATTTGGCTTCTTCGTAAAAAAATCAACTGATTTTCGGTTAGTTCTTTCTTTTTCTGTTTTTGTTTCTCTTTCACTTTTCAATTTTTTCCCTTAATTTTAAGAAATGTGACTCTGAGTCTTGGTGTAGATTTCATTTATCTGTTGTTCTTTGGGTTAAATGAATATATTTTAGAATTTTATAGAGATTTATATATGGAATATTTAACTGTATGTGTTTATATGTCTTTTAGTGGTTATTCTCAGTTTAGCATTATATGTATATATGTATAAAAATTTGTCCCAGTCCCCTGCTACTGTAATTTTACCAGTTATCTTACTCTACTTCTAATATAATTGTATATTAGAAATATACACATCAGGCAGTATAACACTTTTGGTTTAAATCATCAAATATAATTTTTAAATCAAAAGAGGATAATCTGTTGTATTTACTCATATATTTATTGGTAAATTCTTCATCCCAATGTTCTGAAATTCCATCTTTAATCAAGTTTCTGTTTAGGAAAATTCTTGCAGTCATTCTTTAAAGTTGGGCTTGTATAAAAAAATTCTTAATTATCCTTAATCTAGGAATGTCTCAATTTCCTCTTCATAATTGAAGTACATTTTCACTAATTACCAAATTCTGGGTTGACAGATTATATTTTTCTTCATCTCTTGAAAAGTGTACCTTTTCTTTTCAGTGTTCATATTTTTAAGTGAAAATCCACTTTCATTTGAAATGTTTTTCATCTGCACTTAAATTATAATTTCTCTTTCATTTTTCAATTTTTCCCTTAATTTTAAGAAATGTGACTATGAGTCTTGGTGTAGATTTATTTGAATTTGGCCTTTTCAGAACTTCTTTAATCTGTATATCTTTTATCAAATTTGGGGATTTTTTTTAGTCTTTACTTTTTAAATTATTCTTCTGCTCCACTCTGTTTTATCCCTCTTTTGGAACTCTGATAACATGAATGTTACATCTTTTGTTATAGTCATGTTTCTTCAGTTTGAGTAATTCCTAATGCTTTGTCTTCCACTTCATTGATTATTTTATCTTTCCCCACTATTATGTTGTTGAGCCAATCCATTTGTTACTTATTTTGGTTATTGTATTATTCATTGCTAATATTTCTCTTTGATTTCTTTTTAGCTTCTGTTCAGTGTTTAAACTTTATACCTCCTGAGATTTCCCTTTTTTCATTTTCAAATGTTTTTATAATTGTCCACTGAAGCATTTTTGTGATGACCGCTTTAAATTCTTTGTCAGATAATTCTAACATATCTATTATCTTAGTGATGGAATGTATTGATTTCCTTTTTTTATTCAGCTTGAGATCTCACTGTTCCCTTGTATAATGAATAAATTTTATTGAAACCTGAACATTTTTGAAATTATGTTATTAGGCTCTGAATTTTATCTAAAGTCTTTTAATGCTGACTTCCTCTCACACTACTTCAAAAGGGGAGGAGGAGTGTATCACTTTATTACTGCTAGGTGGAAGTAGATACCCAAAAGATATCCACTGATACCCAACAGGAGTTGGAGAACATTTTGTTACCTCTTGGCAGAAGGGAATTATGACCCCCCACTAGGCCTCCACTAATGCTTTTCTGGCTGGAAGGGTTAGGAGTGCCTTGTTCTTGCTCCTCCCATGGCCTCCACTGACACCACAGGAGAGTTGGCTTCATTACTGCTGGGCATTGGTGAATTTCCTGATGCTCCACTAAGCCTCCTCTGATATCATCTTAACAAGGAGAGGAAGGGGCACACTGTTGCCATGTGAGAGTGGGAGTTCAGGTTCTCTACATTGTCTTATTAGACATGTGGATGGAGTGTTCAGTACTGCTCAGTGGCAAGGAAAGTACTGGTTCCCTGCTAAGCTTTCTCTGATACTTCCTTGACATGGGGTATTTGAGTGCTTTGTTTTAGCCTGGTGAGTGTGGAAATCTAGTCTCTCCATTCATCATTTGCTGGTACAGTGATGCTTCCCTGGAGGAGAGTGCTTATTGTCTAAGAATTTTATGTCTTGTTAGGGGCTCCTTTCATGGTGCATTAGCTAGAAAGAACAGGCTTTTTTAGACTTTTTGTCTGAACTTACTGGTATTTCAGGATTATGGGCTAATTTAGCATCAAGTGTGGATATATGACATAAAAAGGAAACTCACCAGGATGTTGTTCCTTGACTCTTGCAGTTCCTAGCTGATCTGATTACTCCTTCATAGTTTTTCAACTCTTATTTATGCTTTATGTATAGTGTCATGAGTGCTTAGTTTTGCATAGTGGTAGTAATGGGTAAAAGCATATTTACTCCATATTTTATTTTTAAAATATTAACATTTTCATTTCATTTTCTGTGGTACTGGATATTGAACCCAGAGACATTCCACCTCAGAGCTACACTCCAAGCCCTATTTTAGTTTTGAAACAGGGTCTCTCTAGGTTGATAAGAGTCTTACCTCTTGCTGAAGCTGTTCTCAAACTTGCTATCCTCCTGTCTCAGCCTCTCAAGTACTGGTATTGCAAGTGTGCACCACCACACATGGTAATTGTTATTGGTGCATTGTAATTGTACATAATTGTGAGATTCATAGTGATATGTTCATATATGCACACAGTATTGTTAGGTCTGTTTCCTTTCTCATACCTTCCCTGTCCTCCCCTCCTCCCTCCCTGTAAATGACAGTGAGATTTATAGTGATATACTTATATATGTACGTAATATTATTTGGTCTGTTTCCTTCTCTAAACCACTTCTTGCCCCCTCTACCAATCCCCTTCCACTATTCTCCTGGTCTTCCTCCTAATTTTTATGAGGCCTCTTTTTTTCTTTTTTTTTTCTCTAGCATCCACATATAAGAGAAGAATTTAGACCTTTGCTTTTATGTCTACTCTATATTTCTTTAATCAGAAGTTTAAGTCTATTTTAAATGATGAGGATGGCAACATAGTGAAATAAGATTGGATTGAATTCTGGCTGAGGTCCTGTACCATGTAGGGGAGGGCAGTAATTTAAATTCCAGAAAGTTTAATTGCTCAATGTTTTAATTTTTCATTTCCCTGAACAAAGTCCTCTTGGAGAGAAAGAAGAAGGAATTTACTACTCAGACATGAAGAAACTACTGCTAGTTATTCAAATGGTGTAGGACTCACACTAAAATGTTGGTCTGGGTCAGGCAAAGAGAGAGGAAATATTAGATGTCTTGATTTGAAATTTATCAGGTGTCTTTTTTGAACTTTTATACCAGTGCAGTTAGGATGTATTGTAGATGATCTGATCATCTTTCCAATAGTCAATACTTGGAAAAAACAAATGCACAAAATCCTGCCTTTGACTTGAACTAATGCCCACTATGGGAGAAGGGTACAAATTTAATTAAAGAAGCTTGGCTTCACAGTTTGTGTATAGTGTAAATAAAGGAAGTATATATTTATAAACTAGCAGCTGCGATGCTAATTGTATGATAAAAACAAAACAAAACATTGCACAACAAAACAATGATCTGTTTTGATGATGATAAGGACTATAACCTGTAGATAGAAACCAAAAATTTTAGTAAATAATGATAAAGTAGACCAGATTTCAAGTTATATTTGGAGTAATAAATATGTTCCTTCATAATCTGTTTTATTATTCAGTTATAAAATATAATGTTTGTGGGGTGTGTGTGTGTGTGTGTGTGTGTGTGTGTGTTTAAAATTATTTGCTTTTGAGGTTGGGCAGGAATTTGGAATTGAGTAGCATTGAGGATCTAAAGGAGGTTTAAGGAGACATTATAAGTATATAACTTAGAGAAAATATAGATTAGGGAGTTGAATGGCCAGAGCCATCACAAGATCAAAATGGTTTTAAATCTGGAATTTTTTCACTAGGCCAAATTTTTATTTATGAACAGAATAGCAAATTCATTCAGCAACCACGATAGATGTTTGCACCCAGAACTCCCAAGACTCCTTTCAGAAGCATTGATCTGGGGTCTAGAAAACCTAAGTTTTACTCTTGTTATTCAGATAATTATGGGTGAGTCATAGCCCACTCTCTGCACATGAGCTTCCCCATCTGAATAAGGTATTGGGCTAGAATAATCCCAAAGGTTTACTCCTGCTCTTGTATCTCTGTATTTATTCCGTAGATAATAATTGGGCTTCAAAAATGACTATGGCAGTGTCCTGTCAAAGATAACAAACCCCACACCCTAAGGTAATTACTCTCAAAATAATTCATAAAATTGGTGCACAGGAGTCTATTTTTCATATGTGATCTTGTGATTCGGATACTGTTGATCCAAGGATCACATTTTAGGAAATATGGCTTCAAATCTAGATGTGGAAGTTGTTTGAGTACACATGCTGTAAGGGGACTATGTGAACTTGTAAAGCAGTCACTAATACAAACACATACACACAAGCTCTATGTATATTTCATGTACAATAATTCCTATTATTTTCCTTTCAGGCTTAAAGCATTTGAAATGAAACTTATGATTTAGCATTTATCCCCCATCCCCACCTGTGGCCTATTCCTCCTATTTTCTCCATCTTGTTTAATAACATCACCAAATACACAATGACCCTAGCTAGAAATACTCCATTCATCCTTAACTGTTTCCCTGAAGGTTAAATTCCATACTCATTATAAGAACACTTTCTTCAACCCTTCAAAATTTAGTCTATATTTCAGCTCTTCTGAAAAGCATTTCCTGGCAACCCCTCCATCTCCATGGCTTACATGTATTTATTCTTTGAACAGAGATATTTGTGAATCTTATACCTATCCATATCTGTGATTGTCATTCTATATTATACTCATTCCAATTAATGTTTGCCTGTTCTACTAGACTTGGAATACCTTAGGAGTAATGGATTATTCACCCTGGGTTCCCAGAGCAAGGGACAGTAAGTCCTTTTCTTGAATTGAATGTTCATACACTTTTCCACATGAGGAAGGTACTTCCAAGATCTGAGGCCCTGTATATCCTGCCCCAAGACCTAGTAGAAGACAGACTTAGAGTCTTTAATACATCATTGGATTAAAGATAATATGGCTACCTTCAAATGTTTAAATGGCTTCAGTATAGAGGATGAATAAGATTTGATTAATCTTTAAGTACAAAAGCCAAATAAATGGTTAGAAACTATAGGGAGATAGATTCTATCTTAAGAGAAAGAAGCGATATTAGGATTGCCAAAGGGTAAATAAAGTTCTCTAATAAGTAGTGAATTTCTTATTGGAGGTATGTGAGTAGTAGCCACTTGCAAATAAATAAATAAATAAATAACATTGCAGAGATTTAAGCTATCATGTGGCAAGGTTGGAGTAAATAATATTTAGAATCACTTTAGAATGTGTTCATCAAAACAAGATGGGATGGAACAGAACTGGATCATATTCATCCCCAAAGTGCGTTCCTCCTTTAGCTGTTTATCTTTGTTAATGGCATTGACATTAATATCAGTCCCATGCTCCAAAGCACAAAATCACATATTCTTTCATCATCTCATCCCAGTTTAATTAGGTACCATGTTCTACAGATTCTACTTTCACATTATTAAATCATTTCTTGAGCCCCTTCATTGCATCTACATTGATGTTCTAATGTCGACTCTTTTTTTAACTCTTCTCTGGATCATTGCAACAGCCTCCTAATGCCTAACCCAAACTATCAGAATAATAATCCTGAAATCCCATTTTGTCTCACTATTCTCCGTCTCAAAATCCTTGAATCACACTATCACACTACAATTAGGAAAAAAATACTCAAATTCCTCCAAAATCTGATTATGTTCTACCTATCTATATGTATCTTCCTCTATTTCTCTGAAGGATAAAGTTGTTAGAGCCAAACTAATACACACTGCTCCCAGAGCCACCCTCATACTTCAATATTACCCCTTCTTCTACATCTGACAATCTAAATGTTAAATCTGTCCTCCAAAGATCAGCTAAAATGGCATCCTCCATTAGGCCAATATACTCCTCCCCTCACTATAACGGTTTGATAACTATTTTCCCATCTAAACCAGCAAGAGTATTTTTTATCTGTGTTTGCAAGGTGCATTTTTGTTAATTCTTTTCACTTTAACACATCTATGTTTATATTTAAAAGTTTCTTGTAGACTATATATACTTATGTTTGTTTTGTTTAATACAGCCTGACAATCTGCCCAGCCATGATGATTTATTTGAAATTTTCATAAGATTCTAACTTTCCAGATCAGATAGTTTGTGTTTTTTATTTATTTTTCTTTTGTTAAAACTGTCTCATGAACTGGATATTATTAAGGTCCACATTCTACAGATTATAAAACATGAGAAATAAAGATGTCAAGTATTTTTCAATTACATGTAAGACATTTAAGTATTTTTTTTCTAATAAATGATACATGTGGAACAAAAGAGATGCATAAGCCAAAGGCCAGTCATGTTTGCTTGTCCCTTGACCTGTGTCTAAACAATGTAAACTGAGTGTGGACCAATCTGTACTCTATGCCAACCCTATCTTTATAGTTTTCATATCATTGTTTAATGCTTGGAGGCTTCAGTGTGGGTGATGAACAGAAAAAAAGTTGGAAATATTAGAAAAGGAAATGATTTGCCACTGGGGCCTGAGAGGAGACAAAATTGAGATCAAATTCTGACTTCTTTATTCCCTGTGTGTGTGACCTTGGACACCTACTGAGCCTCAATAATTAGGCTAGAATATTTAAGTGGAAATTTCAAAAACCCACAGACTTGTTTATCTGATCTGTATCAGAATCCACATCACTCATTCATCTATGCGCTGCGCTTCAACCTTGGATAACTCCTTTATTTTTTCTGAGCATCATTGTCTATATTAGAAACATGAAGGATTTGTACTACATATTCTTTAAAAGGTCCTTCCTATTTGACACTCTGAAAAAATGGCATGAAATACATCAAGCAGACTGAGCTCCACGAATATGCCAGTGATCAGTTTTGGGGGCTTACATAGTGGTTGGTTTCTTCATTAGCATAGGAAGTAGCAAATAGGGCTTATTAATATTTTTTTTATCATCACAGTCTCCAAGAAACAATTCCTGTGAACTACAGTGTGGGAGTTATGGTGAGGAATATTATGGTGGGGAATATGCTTGGGTTAAAGTATGCTTGTAATAAATACTTAATAATTGTTTTCATTTATACAGTGCATGAAAAATTACAAAATAACTACACTGGTTATTGTCATTTCATGCTTGTAGTAATTTGTTGAGATGGTATTTATCATCTCCATTTTACGAAGGAGAAAATAAGTTTGAAGTGGTTATGTAAAACACCAAGATTATATTGCTAGTAAGTGAAATAGTCAATATCAGCACCCAGCTATGCCTGCCTCAAAATGTTTTTCAGGATACTGCAGTTGACTTTTAAGATAATTGATATAAAATAATTGTTAACTTTACAACTTACAGAGCCTTTACGTTCATTAACTAGATCCAATGAGTAGAAAATGTTCCTACACTCCAGAAACTTACAGTCTAGCTGAGGAAGCCACATATAATCATACTGATGAAAGCACCAAAAGACTAGTATGGCTTGTGAGTGCTGAAGAAAGAAAAA
The DNA here is from genome assembly GCA_004027655.1 of Graphiurus murinus. Lineage (NCBI taxonomy): Eukaryota > Metazoa > Chordata > Mammalia > Rodentia > Gliridae > Graphiurus > Graphiurus murinus. Next base: position 53,315 of record PVLC010000867.1, read on the forward strand.
CAGCCCTGGAGAAAGGGAGATATTCTTTTGAAGAGTTCGGACGTTCTCTGCGCCTTGAGGAGGATATGGATGTGCTGAGATAAAGGGAATATTTTTCAGAACAGGAAGCATAATGTGAGGTATGGAGAAAGATGATACCAGGGCACATTTAAGGCATGAGTAAGGACCAGATGATTTGTCAGGGAAATAGCAATCATTTGGGAGAATCTAAATGGTACAAGGTTTAGATGACAGGTTGCTTACATCCAAATAGACTGTTATATTCAGTTGCCACATGAGGAAAGCTGGTGTGAACCATAGGAAAAGCAAGTGAATTTCCAAAGGCCATGCATCTTATAATAGGTCCATGGCAGAGTCAAAGTTTGATCTTGGCATCCAGTCTTCTCAGTCAGTGCCCTTTCCAATAAAATTTGGGCTTCATAGTATTTTCTACTTCAGGGACAGCATACTAAACACAAAGATGTATGGGACGGTTTATTTAACTATGAAGGCTCTTGTTATGGTCAGATATAGAGTGATCCCTGAAGAGTTCAAGGTTGATATAGTTAAGTCATGAGGGTTGTAATCTCATCAGCAGATAAATAAAATGGGTTTATCTTGGTGGTAACGTAGGCTGGTGTAGTGTGGCTAGAGAAGGTGGGTCCCTGGGGATGTGGCCTTAGGGAGTTTGCTTGTGTCTTGCAATTCCCTTGCTTGCTTGCTTTCTCTGGATTCTGGCCTCCATTATTTGAGACTGAAACCTTGTTCTCCCTCTTTCTCTTTCTAGCTACCATGTTCTAATATCCGTGGTCCTCGGCCTCATGTGGGCTGAAAGCCCAAATATCCAAGAAAACTGAGAAATAAATATTCCTTCCTCTAATTTACATGGTCAAGTCTTTGGATTATAGCAGTGAGAATGCTGACAAGACAGCTCTTCAAAGACGCACCTTAGTAATCTTAACCTTTCCTTCTATGGAGGTGTTGGGAGGTGTCACCTCCTATCTCCTCCTCAGAGCAATATACAATAAAAACACTAGGTCCCCAGATTCAGTAGGGAATAGGGAGTGTCCCAAACAAATCAGACAAAGACTTACAGAAATGAGCAGAGTTGGTGTCAGCTGTAATAAGAAGTCAAATTAGAACACTTTCTCCTCTTTTTAAGGCCACATTTTACCTTGACAGCTTTTAAAATAAATGTCAATTTGAAAAATGAGGGAAGCCTCTTTGTCTGTGGCTGAATCACTCTTGAAGTTCCAGGAATCATCATCCTTGCTCATTGCCTCTTACTTTCTGTTTCAGCTCTCTGTCTGCTCCCCTTTTCTCCTTCCTTTTCCTCTCCTAGTCTGCCAATTCCCAGAAACTCACTCACCGATACCACCATTGTTAGCAAGCCACAGTCACTGTTAAATCACTAGAGTTTGGGATCCAAGATTATCAGGAATTTTATCTTAACTATAGGGTGTGTGTGTGAGTGTGTGTGCATGCATGCATGTGTGTCGGTTGCTCATTCACCGAAAACTATCTCTCCTAAACCACTGATTGAAGTTTCAGAATGAGAAAATTAAAATGGCTTCACAGAATCTGCCTTTACTTGGAGAGGAACCAAGGAACCAAGCTGTTCTTCTGACACGGATGAAAAGGCCCATCTCAAAAATATCTGAACCCACTCAAATTTTCAAAAGAACCTGAGCTCAAGGCTCAAGCCCTGGGAGATGTCTTCTGCAGAGGCAGCTGGTGAGCTACAGGGGAAATACAAATTTCTTGTCCATGTTTATCTAATCCCACGCAGATCTAATCTCATCCTTCATGAAACATATCTCTTAATCAAATACTGTGTAAATAGAAAGGGGAAAAAGCACCTCAAGCACAATTTATGTTTTATTTTTAGCTCAATTAACCCCAGAGCCATTAACTGGCCTGTGGCTTCAGGGCTTACCTGAAGGAAATCTCAAAGGTCCTAGAGCTTCCTCAGTCTAAACTACCTATCTTTCTTCAGTGCTGAAGTAGTTTAGGGCTTGATCTTGAACTAGGTCTTCAATTAGTTTAGGGCCAAAACCTGATTTCTTTTTTACCAGGCCTGATTTATTTGAAGCTTAGATGCCCCAAAGTCTAATTCAACTGGCTACTATAAATAAAATCTAGCTTTTGCATGCTGTAAAGGAATTTTTAAATAACTTTCAGAAACTATGATTATTTCCACATTTTTCCTTCTGAACATTCCTTGATTTATGTCTGTAAACTTGAAGTAACATTCCCTTTCTGGGTCTCATTTCTCTTTTATATAAAAATGAGAGAAGAAATGAGTGTATTAAATCAATGGTTCTCAAACTTTGTGGTACATCAGAATCACTGGAGAACCATGTGAAAAATATACATGCCTAGACATCAGCCATATTGATTCTGATTTAGTATGCCTGGGGTATAGCTCTGAGAACTAAATATTTTTATAAGCTTCTTAGGTGATTCTTATGGACACCATGAACTCAGTGCTCTCTAAAAAGCTATCTGTACCTTTAAAAAATCAAGATGTTGATGTCTCCTGAAGAAACATTGGAATGAAGAATGTATTGATAAAACTGAAGGAAAAATAGATACCAATAACGTAATTGCTCCATTCACTGTCCTAAGACCCTTAAAAATCCTGGTTGATGATGGAAATAGTGACTAAAACAGAATGAAGATCCATAAAAGTCAGTAATGAAATGCAGGGCTGGACATCAGATAAACCAGGAAATTGTATCTTCTACAGCCCCTTTCCAGTTGGGCCTTTCATTTTAAACAATATTCAAAATACCACTGACTTAAAAGTAGGAGTACATGTGGCATTTTCAATCTATGTAAAAGGACTTAGATGACAGTCATCTGGTAGCACAGAGGCAAGGCTTAAACTATTTCAAGTGGCCCAGTTAAGGCTTTTAAGTGGTGAGAAATTTTCATGAGATTCCTAATCCCTCTGGCTATCATATTACAGGGCTTTCTGATAGCTTTACTCTCCCTCCAAAACCCCTTAAGATTTCTTAAAATCAAGTTCAGTGCATAGACTACGTCTGTGAGAGAATAATAGACCCCAGCTTTCTCCTATAATGCTGCTGTTGTCCAGAGTGTTCTAGTCAACACAGCGTGTCTCCATGGCAACCCTTGCTTTGGCTTAGTCTGAGGATTAAGATGATTTCATTGCACATACCTGATAAGGGGAGGTGGGATTTACTGTATGGAGAAGGTTCTTGCTCCAAAAAGAAGCAGAGTAAATGAGGAACCTTGTTTGTTCCCATTATGAAGGACAGCCTTGTAGCCCATAGAATGTATGGCCTAAATACTCCCTACAAGTACCTGTGATCTTCTCCTCTATACTTCCTCATTTTCCCTACCTAAGATTTTGGAGGCTTGAATTGTGAAAAGCCTACCTCATTCTATCACTCACCACATCATTCTGTGGACATACTTTATATTGCCCCACATGAAAAGCCAAGTTTCTTGGCACAATCATGCTAATTGTTGTCATAATTGGGCAGCTGAGTTGCATTTACACAGAAAACCATCATTTTACTTGACCAGAGAAGAGTCATTACTCCACTCTTAGGGCAAAGGGAGCTAAGGAAAATTCCTGTTTGAAGTGGGACAATATGTTCAAGATTATCATATTAGTTTGAAGTGATATAGCATTTTGGAAGAAATATCCCTACCTAAACTATTGGATATTCACCCCAAACAAATGAAACCATATGTCCACACAATAACCTGTGCATGAAAGCTCATAAAAGTCCCAGAATGGAAATAACCTGTATTAGTTTCCAAGGTCTTCCATAATAAATTCATATAATAATTTGTTATGAGTGGCTTAAAATAATAGAAATTTATTGTCTTGGAGTCTTGGAAGCTAGAAATCCAAACTCGAGATAATCAGAAGGAAGGATTGGTTCCTGGTGTTGGACTGTTCCATGATTCTCTCCTAGATTCTGAAGATTTCTCAGCAATCTTTGTCATTCCTTGGCTTATAGATGCATCCTTCCAATCTTCCATCTTTACATGGTGTTCTTGTGTCTTCACATAGATTTCCTCTCTCTGCATGCCTATCTGTCCATTTTTTTTCCTTTTTATAATGAAAATAATCATATTGGAATGTAGCTCATTATAATGAATTGATTTTAAAGTGGTTATCTCTATAAAGATACTATCTCTAAAGTCACATTCTGAGGTACTGGGAGCTAAAATTTCAACTTATTTTTTGTGGGAGATAAGTTCAACGCAAAACACAATTATAATGCCCTACAAGTGATAGCCATACAAACAGTGATGCATATCAACTGTAACAGCCAGAATTATCACTGCTGTAGTCCAAAAAAACTGATGACAATAACTTAGAGGAAGGAGTTTTATTTGCTCACAGTTATGAAAGTTTCAGGGGTTTAGTCCATGTTAGGCTAGGTGAAATCTGCAGAGCTCAGAGCATGGTGAAGGAAGCAGGAAGAGAAGAGACAAGGACTATGCTATCACGTTATGGAGGCTGGTAACAGCAAGAGAGCAAGAAAGGGGAGAGATTATATATAATCCCAAGACCCCACCTCCAGGGATAACTCCTCAACAACCAAGCTCCACCTCCAACATGTCCACCTTGTCTCCAAGAGGTCATGGGAACATTATAAATCCATACCATAGCACATACTCTGGATATTAACAAGTAAAATGTCATGAACTATAGCTACACACAGCAATTTTAATGAATTTGAAGTGCATCATCTGCATGGAAAACAAACAATTAAAAGGTCACAAAATATAAAATTCCATTTATGTATCATGCTCAACACAGAAATGTATAGGAATGGAAAATACAGTAGTGGTTTTCAGAGTTTAGAGATAATGTTGTAGAGAAAGGTGGGTATAACTATGAAGGAGTAACACCATGGAGCTTTTTGAGGTAATAGAATAGAATTATACCTTCATTACAATAATTACCCTAGTTTACTAATGCAAAAAAATTAAGTAGAAATGTACATACATGTCAATCCAATGACAAGTCCTTAGTTTTGATATTCTTTTTTAGTTATATAAAACATAATCTTTGAGAGAAAGTGAATGAAAGATACATGGGACCTCCGTGTACATTTCTGTGCAATCTATGTATGTACAGTCATTTCAAAATAAAAATACTTCAAAAATTAGAAATAATTGTCTTTTCTCCAAAAAAATAAAAGAGAAGTTTTTCAAAAATATGAAAAGTTGAATCTTTTTCTTTCTTTTTGTAAACTCAGCTGGAATCCAAACAGGTTCCAGTGTTTTGAGACTTGTGATCAATAGAGCATCGATCCAGCAGGTAACAGGTATGAGCAGAGCTATGGAGCATACCAAGAAGAGAAATGTGATTCTGAATAAAGCAACAATGGCTAGCAGAATTGCACTGGTTGAGAGAATTTTGCTGGTTGACAGAGTTACCATGAGACCTAGTAAGAGGAGATTTGTTTGGGAACATTTGAAGAGCACATGCTGAGTATAATGAAGAATTATTTATGGAATATTGTGGGGGAGCATATTTTGGAGGTTTTAAATTTGTGTATGAGCAGATAAATACAAGATAAGTGAAATAAACCTATGACCCATATAGCTGGAGAAAGTGAGTTATAAATACAATAAATCCTATAACAGAATTGCAATAGAAGTGCTGTAGATACTCAACAGAGAAAAATAACTAACTGACTGAGTTTGAGGATGACTTCACAGAAGAGATAATATTTGATTTGTCGATGTTTGAATTTCATTAGGCAGAAGAAGTAATATATACAAAGGCAGAGAGTAGTAAACATGTTTAAGAAATTATAGGTAAGGTAAAATTGGAAAGAGGATAGTTGCTAGAGTTGAGATAAAAAATATAACCAAATTATAAAGACTCTAGTGTACAAAGCTAAGGAGTTTGAAATTCCTCCTGTAAGTAATATGGATAAAATAATTTTCAGCATAAGTAATATGATCAGATACTTTATTTGGGAAGAGAACTCTGGTACTAGTGTGGAAAATGGATTGAATTTATGTGAGGCTGTAGACAGAACAGTAAGTAGTTGATTCAAGGGAAGCCATGTCTAAGAATAAAGTATAAGAAAACTTCATGAAACTGGGTGGGCATAAAAGACTTACAAGCACTTCAATGTGAAATTAAATGTTTTTAGATCTTGCTTCAATGAACCCCAATGTCTGTATTTGGGGGGAAAACATAGACAAATGGAAAATCTGATAGAATTTTTCATGCAATTAAATGATTCTAAACAACTTTCCAAAGGATAGCAATAGAGAGTGGCATGAGGAAGATAACAGTATATGAAGACATGAGCTCCTCCAAATCCCAATGTTTCTATTGTTATCTAAGGGACTGACTCCTATTTTGCCTTTCCTGGAGTGATAATGGGAGCTATCATATCCTAGACCTAAGGGAATATAGAGACAAAGGCGTGACTTTAATTGGTACAAGGGAACTTTGTATGGCCACTGCTGCCTTAGCAGAGAAATCATGTGAAAAATCCAAGCTCCTGGCTTTTCTTGAGGAGTAAAATAGTTAGACCATATTTCAAATGTCCCAATTTTACCAGGGGTTGACCAAGGGATTGTCATTTGTCTCACTTGTCCCAGAGTGCTTACAGGATATGGCATGGTCTAGATGCTTTGGTACCACTAAGAACTAACAGTGGTTTGAAGTAGCACTAACTTTCAAAGACTCGCAGTAGCTCTGGCTGGGGCGATTGATAAAGTTCTTCTCTAATA
>PVLC010000867.1:60140-82558 GCA_004027655.1 Graphiurus murinus
GTACTGGGGATTGAACTCAGGGGCATTCTACCTCCAAGCTATACCCCCAGCCCTATTTTTTATTCTTTATTTTGAAACCGGGTCTCACTAAGTTGCGGAGTGCCTCACTAGGTAGCTGAGGCTGGCCGCGAACCCGGATCCTCCGGTCTCAGCCTCCCGAATGCTGGGATTACAAGCGTGCGCCACCACGCCCGGCTTCTCTAATAATTTAAACTGAAAGATATGGTAGCTTTTTCTCTAATGCTCAGATAAAACTCTTAACAAAAAACATTAAGGAAAATGAAGAAATGCTGAAGTTTAACCCTTATATAGGAACAAAATAAATTTCCAGAAACTGACCCTAATGAAAGAATATGAAATAACACTCATAAAATATTCAATTAATTGAAAAGAATAGTTCATAAACAAACTGATAATTTCAACAAAAAGATAGAAATTTTTAAAAGAACCAAATTGAAATCTTGAAACTAAAGAATATAGTAACTGAACTAGGGGGGTTATCAGCCGACTAGAGCAAGCACAAGAAAAAAGTCAGAAAATTTGAATATAGATAATTTGAAACTAGGGAGAAGAACAAAAATAAATAAATTTAATAAGTGAAGAAAGTGTAAAGGATATGGGACATTACACAATGCACTATATAGGTATTACTGATGTCCCAAAAGTAGAAGGTGGGGAGATAAGAAAGCCTGTTAACAAGTAGTATTAAAAATACTTCCAAATCTGAAGAAGGAAATTAATATCCAGATCCATGAAACTCAAAGAACCCAAAATAAAATGAACTCATAGAAATTCTGTTTGAGATGCATTATAATCAAATTTTCAAAAGTCAAAGAAAATGAGAATTTGAATGCACCAAATGTGACTGACTTGTCATATACAAGGGAAATTCTACAACACTGTCAGAGGATTTTTCAACACCAACATTGCAGGTTGGAAAGGAGTGGGATGATATATTCAAAATACTGAATTTTTAAAAGTATTAATCCATAGTAGTATTCCCATCAGGGTTTCCCTTCAATATGTCTGTACAGGATCTCCTTTTTATTATTTTGTATTTGGTGTCTTTGAGCTCCTGTCTTCTAGACATTGTAGTCATTCCACTATGTTGTAGAACACTAGAATTTATTATTTTTCTAACCGTGTATTGATATCCATTATCAAATAAGTACAATTAAAATTATAATGTTAAAAATAACACATGAAAGAAAAATAAAGTTTTCCCCCAGAAAAACAGAAGCTGAGAAAAGTCATTGCCATGAGCCCTGATTTATAAGAAATGCTAAAGGAAGGTTTTCAACTTGAAGTGAAGACACAGCAACAGCAACACAATAGCACAGAATAGTATAAAACCAATTGATAATGATATATATTTGTTTAAATGCAGAAACTCTATTTTTTTGTGGTACTGGGGATTGAACTCAGGGGCATCTACCTCTGAGCTACAACCCCAGTCCTATTTTTTATTCTTTATTTGGAAACAGGGTCTCACTAAGTTGCAGAGGGCCTCACTAAGTAGCTGATGCTAGCGGTGAACCCGGATCCTCCGTTCTCAGCCTCCCAAGTACTGGGATTACAAGGATGCATCACCACGCTCAGTTCATAAACTCTATTACTATAAAGTATGGACATAAATCATTTTTAATTCCAGCACAAAAGTTTAAATACAAAGGTATTAAAAGAATAATAAATTTTAAAACATTAATATATAATCAATTAATAGATACAAATTGTGACATTAATAAGATAAAGTAGGAAGAGAAGCTAAGGTGTACAGTTTTCATGTGTGATTGCAGTTAAACTACAATAAGTTTAAAATAGATTATTATGGTAACCAAAAAGAAATACCTATAGCAGTTACACAAAAGAAAAGAAGGGAATCAAACCATGTCAATTAAAAAAAATTAACAAAACACAAAAAAGATAGCAGGGAAAAAAAGAGGGATAAAATAACTAAAACAAAAACAATTAGCAAGCTCACAGTAGTACATCTTTTTCTATAAATGATTACCTTAAATATAAATGAATTGTTTTCTCTAACCAAAATAGAGCATCTGATTTTTTAAATCAAACTATAAACTTGTTTGTAAGAGAGTCACCTTAGACTTAAAGACCTACACAGGTTAAAAGTAAAGATAGGGAAAAAGATATTCCATGCATATTGTACTCAAAAGAGATAAGAGGTAGCTCTGCTTATACCTGATAAAGTGGCCTCTAAGTTAAAACTGTCATAAGAGACAAAGATTATATAATGGTAAAAGGTCAATTTTCCAGAGATATATATCAATGAGGAATACATATTTAGCCAATATCATAGCACTTAAACATATGAAGAAAACATTCATAAAACTGAAGGAAAAATAGATAGCAGTAACATAATAAAGATTTCAAGACTACACTTTCTACAATGTATAGAGAAAGAAAAATGAAAGAAACAATAAAGTTGAACAACATTATAGAACAAACAAACCTAATAGATATATAAAGATTATTCCATCCAATAGCAGGGGACTATACACTTCTCTCAAGAACACATGGAAAATTCTTCAGGATAGATCACATAAGGTACGAAATGAGCCTTAATGTTAAAAACTTTGAACTGGGAGTGTAGTTCAGTGGAATAATCCTTGCCTCGCATATCCAATTCCCTGGATTTGATCTATGGCACTGCAAAGAAAGAAGAAAGAAAATAGAAGATAGATAAAATTAAAGAAATTTGAAATCACACAAGCTATATTTTCTGACACTATGGAATAAATCTAGAAATCAAAAGCATACAATTTTGGAAAATTCAGAAATATGCATAAATTAAATAGCACACTACTGAACAATCAGTGTATCTTAGAGTAAGTCAAACTGAATTCTTAAAACAGTTCAAGAAAAATAAAAACATAACATCAAAATTTAAGAGAAGTATAAAAATCAATACTAAGGGAGAAGTTTATGTTGATAAAAAGCCTATGTTGAAAAGAAAATGTCAAATAAACTAACTTTTGCCTCAAGAAATTAGAAGAAGAAAAATTATCTAACTACAAATTCAGAAGAAGGAAGGAAATAATAAAAATTAAAGCAAAAATACATAAAATACAGACTGGAAAATAAATTCAGAGTTAGGCTCTTGATAAATATACAATATAAGCTAGAAAAGCTATGAAAAAGAGTAAAACCCATATAAATCAAATCAGAAGTAAAAATTGTGACATTTCAAGGAATGCTTCAGAAATAGAAAGGATCCTTAAGGACTCTTATGAATATATATATATATATATATATATATATATATATATATTTTTTTTTTTTTTTTTTTTTTTTTGTGGTACCCAGGGGCATTCTACCTCCAAGTTATACCCCCAGCCCTATTTTTTATTCTTTATTTTGAAACAGGCTCTCACTAAGTTGCAGAGTACCTCACTAAGTAGGTGAATCTGGTCACGAACCCGGATCGTTCCGTCTCAGCCTCCCAAGTACTGGGATTAAAAGCATGTGCCACTACGCCCAGCTCTCTTATGAACAATTATATGCCAATAAATTCAATAATCTAAAAGAAATGGATAAATACTTAGAAACATATAACTTAAGAAATTTGAATCAAGATTATGTTGAAAGTTGAATAGACCAAGAACAAAGAATGCAATACTTAAGCATAAAATTATCCAAAGAGGTAAAAGAATATACAATGAAAATTACAAAAGATTGAGGAAGACAATCAAAGAACACACAAATGAATGGAAAGACATTCTGTGTTCATGTGTTAGAAAAATTAATACTATCAAAAAGTCCATAATAACCCAAGCAATATACATATTCAATGCAATCCATATCAAAATTTCAGTGGCATTACCACAGAAATAGAAAAATAATCGTAAAATTCTTATTGAAACCACAGAAGCTTCTGAAGAGTTAAAACATTCTAGAAAGTGAAGAATAAAGCTAGAGACATCCCACTTCCTGATAGTAAATTATGTAGCAGAGATATGGAAACCAAAACAATATGGTACTAGGCAACACACCATAGAAAACAGATGTGTAAAACAATGGAATGAGATAGAGAGGCCAGAAATAAACACATGCATACACAGTCACTATTTGACAAGGACATCAAAAATATACAATGGCAAAAGGATATTGTCTTCAATAGCAGTGTTGGGAAACCTGGCTATCCACATGCAAAACAATGAAATTGATCCCCCATCTTATATCACATGCAAATATGAACTCAAAATGGATTAATGGCTTAGATATAAAACCTGAAATCTTAGAATAAAATAAGGGAAAACATGGGTTTGGGCAATGGTATTTTTGGATATGACATCAGAAACATAGGCAACCAAAGTAAAAACAAGTGTGATTAAATCCAAATAAAAAGTTTCTGCACACTAATTAATATAAATCAATAGCAGAAATCATCTAAATAGTCAAATCTAAAAAAAAAAATGGGTGAAGGACCGGAATAAAAATCTTCCCAACGAAGACATTAAAATGGCCAATATATATGTGGAAATTTATCCAATATTGGTAAATCCAACTTACAATGCAAGAAAAGAATGTCTAACAACTTTTAGCATTACTGTTATTGAAAAGAGAAGAGGTAAGTGTTGATGAGATTATGGAGAAAAGGCACATCTTGTACATTCTTGGTGGTAATGTAAATTAGTACAACCAATACAGACAATGGTATTGTGGTTCCTCAAAAAATTAAAATCTAAACTACCATACAATCCAGCAATCTCACTTCTGGATAAGAAATTGCACTTAGGACCTCAAAAAAAATCTGTCTTCCTAGATGACCTCCATACTGATCTTCACATTGATTGTACGAATTTACATTCCCACCAACAATGTATAAGAGTTCTTATTTTCCCACATCCTCACCAACATTTATTATTGTTTGTATTTTTTGGTGCTGGTGATTTAATACCTGGGGGATTCTACCTCTGAGCTACATCCCCAGCCCTTTTTTACATTTTGTTTATGAAATAGAATCTCACTAGGTTACTGAAAGGATCACTACATTTCTGAGGCTGTACTCGAACTTGCAATACTACTGTCTCAGTCTCCCAAGTACTTGGATTACATGTATGTGCCACTATGCCCAACTTGTTTGTGTGCTTGATGATTGCCATTCTAAATGGAGTTAGGTGGAATCTCAATGTAGTTGTTTTTTAGTTGAACAACATTATCATTTATTATGTAATTCTTTTTTCTAGAAGCTTTTACAATTTTTGTGTTTTACTTTTTTTAATAATATGCTTTTATTGGTGCATTATAGCCTCAAATCATAATGTAAATCATGTTGACAGTGACATAAATGAACACAGCACTTGGTGCCCCCCACCTCCCCATTTCCTCCTTCCCATTACAGAGTACTAAGATTGACCTTGGTATATTCACTTTTATACACATAGTTGATGGAAGTATTTCCAGTGATGAACCTCAGTCTTCCCCTTCCCCTTCCATTAGACCATCTGTCTGGCTCCACTGAAGTTTCTCTTCCATTGTCTAGAGTCCCTCTGGCATCCCAATTACTCCCTAGCTTGCACATATTAGAAAAAACATATGGCCCTTCACTTTCTGTGACTGGCTAATTTCACTTAACATGATGTTCTCCAGGTCTTTCCATTTTCTTGCAAATGACATAATTTTGTTCTTCTTTATTGCTGAATAATAATTCCATTGGGTGTATTTCCCATAATTTTGTAATCCATTCATCTGTGATAGACACCTAGATTGGTTCCATAATTTGGCTATTGTGAATTGTGCTGCTATGAACATGGGTATACATATATTATTGTAGTTCTTTGATTTCAGCCCCTTTGGAAAGATATCAAGGAGTGGTAAAGCTGGATCATATGATGAATCCATTTTCAGCTTACTGAGGAATATTCACACTGATCTCCATAGCAGGTGAACTAGTTTGCAATCCCACTGACAGTGTAGAAGAGTTCTTATTTTCCCTCATCCTCACCAAAATTTATTGTTATTTGACTTCTTGATGGTTGTTATTCTGATTGGAATTACATGGAACCTCAGTGTATTTTTTATTTGTATCTCCCTGATTGCAAATGATGTTGAATATTTTTAATGTATCTATTGGCCATTTGTATCTCTTCTTTTGTGAAATGTCTATTCAATTCAGTTGCCCATTTCTTGGTTGGGTTATTTGTTATTTTGGTGTAGTCTTTTAAGTTCTTTGTATATTCTGGATATTAGTCCTCTATCAGAGCGATAGCTGGCAAATATCTTCTCCCTTTCCATAGTCTTTCTCTTTAGAATCATGATGGTTTCATTTGATGGACAAACTTTTTAATTTAATGTCATCCCAGTTATTGATTCTTGTTTTAATTTCCTGAGCTTTGGGAGTGTTGCTGAGGAAATTTCTACCTGTGCCTATATATTGGAGTGTTGAACCTATGCCGTCCTCTAGTAGCTTCACAGTCTCTGGTCTAACTTACAGGTCTTTGATCCATCTCAAGTTGACTCCTATGCAGGGTGAGAGATAAGAATTTAGTTCTATTTTTCTACAAATGGATAATTAGTTTTCCCAATAACATTTGTTTAAAAGGCTGTCTTTTCTCCAATGTATGTGTCTGGCAACTTTGCCAAAAATCAATTGACTATAAGTGTGTGAGTTTGTTTCTGTATCTTCTATTTTATTCCATTTTTCTATGTGTCTGTTTTTGTGACAATACCATCCTGTTTTTGTTAGGTATTGTGATACCTCCTGCATGGTTCTTATTGATGGGAATTGCTTTGGCTATTCTGGGCCTTTTGTTTCTCCATATAAAGCTTATGACTGATTTTTTTAGGTCTGTGAAGAATGACATTGGTATTTTGATAGTGATTGTTCTCTGTAGATCACTTTTGGTAGAATGGTCATTTGGATAATATTTATTCTACCTATCCAAGAGCAATGGAAATCTTTCCATCTTCTAAGTCTTCTTCAATTTCTTTCTTTAAAATATGTTATTCACCACATAAATAGAACTAAGGACAAAAATCACATGATCATCTCAATAGATGTTGAAAAAGTATTTGACAAAATCCAACAACCATTATTGTTGAAAACACTGCAGAAAAATTGGAATAGAGAGAACATAGCTTAATACCATTAAGGCAAGATACAATAAATCCAAAGATAACACCATATTGAATGGGGAAAAACTGTGGAATGCCATTTAAAATCAGGAACAAAATAAGGATGTCCACTATCACCACTTCTTTTCAATATAGTCCTCAAGATTCTTGCCAGAGCAGTAAGACAAGAGATGGTTATCAAAAGAATTCAAATAGGAAAATAATTAAAATTACTTTTATTTGCAGATGACATGATCCTATACCTAGAAGACTAAAAATTCAACCAAAAGACTATTAGAGCTGATAAACAAATTCAGCAAAGTGGTGGTATACAAAATCAACCTAAAAAATCAGTAGCTTTTCTATATGCCAACCATGATTCCACTTGAGACAGAAATCCAGAAGACAATTCCATTCACAATAATGGCAAAACCAGTAAAATACCTAGGAATAAACTCAGTGGAGTCTTGATTTACATTTTCCTGAATGCTAATTATGTTAAATATTTTTTCATATATTTATTTTCTGTTTGTGTTTCTTCTTTTGAAAAGTACCTTTTCCATTTAATTGCCCATATTTTGATTGGTTTATTTAATTTTAGTCTTATGCTTTTGTGTTCTTTATATATAGTCTAGATATTCATCCTCAATCAGAGGAGTAGCCTACAAAGATTTTCTCCCATTCTGTAGGCTCTCTCTTCAGAATTTCCACAATTTTTCTTGCTTGGAAGAAGCTTTTAAACTTGATGCCATATAATTTATTGATTCTCAGTTTTATTTCCTGAGCTTTGTGGTACTTAATGAGGAAGTCTCTACCAGTGCCTTTATGTTGGAGAGTTGATCCTATGCCCTCTTTTAATAACTGAAAATTTTCGCATCCAATTTCTAGTACTTTAATCTATCTTGAGCTTATTGTTATGCAAAGTGAGAGATTGGGGTCTACTTTTATTCTTCTATATATGGATATCCAATTTTCCCACACTACTATTGAAAAAGTTATCCTTTGTCCAGTATGTATTTTGGTTCCTTTGTCAAATCTCAAATGGCCAAAAGTATGAGGATCTGTTTCTATATTTTTTATTCAATTGGTAAAGAAAAACTGAAATTATCTGTGTTTGCAAATGACATGACTCTATGCCTAGAAAATCTGAAAACTTAACTAGAAGCATCCTAGAGCTGATAAACAAACTCAGCAAAGTAGCCAGATACAAAATCAACTCATAAAAATTATTAGCTTCTCTATACACCAACTTCAAATCCACTGAAAAAGAAATCCGGAAAACAATTTCATTCACAATAACCTCAACAAAAATAAAACTCTTAGGAATGAATCAAAACAAGGAGGTAACAAACCTCTATTATGAAAATTATACAACACTGAAGAAAGAAATTGAAGAAGACCTTAGAAGATGAAAAGATCACCTATGTTCTTGGATAGGCAGAATTAATATCATTAAAATGACCATACTAACAAAAGTGATCTACAGATTCAATGTTATTCTTATCAAAATACCAATCTCATTCTTCACAGAGCTATAAAAAGTTCTAAAATTCATATGGAAAAACCAAAGATGCAGAATGGCCAATGCACTTCTGAAGAATAAGAACCATACTGGAGGCAACACAATATCTGATTTCAAAATTATATTACAGTGGTGCAGTAACAAAAACAGCATGGTACAGCACCAAAAACACATTAAATTTCAATAAGCATGTATATCAAAACATTTAGAATACAGAAAAAGAATTTTCAGTACAATGCATAGCTTTAAATCCTTATATTGAAAAAAAGAAAGTTCAAATACTGAGTTAATCAATCAACTTTATAATTAAAAAAGAGAGATAAAATAATCCTAAATAATGTACAATAGAAGAAATTACTAATACAAAAGTAGAATTTGAGATAAAAATAAAATAATGATACTTTGAATAAACAAATATCTGGCAAGATTTATCAAGAAAAAGATGAAATGCATAAATGAACAACACCAGTAAGAAAAAGAATATATAGCCATATATGATGTAAATATTTTTAAAAATAAGGGAACACCAAGAACAATACCTAAAAATTTGATGACAGATTTGTTACATCAACAAGTTTGAAAACTTAGACAAAATTGACAATTTACCAGAAAACCATAAATTACCAAACTAAGTACGGAATAAATAAAACCAAATTAAACCTACAATCATTAAAACATGGGGGAGGGTGATGGAGGGAGGAAGCTTGATGAAGAAAATATTTCATATCATTCATATATTAAGATTTCATGACCAATCTCATTAATTTGTATGGGGGTGGGGATCCCGAGGAAAATACACCCCACTCCATGTGCATGTATGTTTGTATCATATTGAACTTCTCTGTGATGCATAAATACAATGTACCAATAAAAGAATATTTAAAATATTAAATGAGTTATTAAAAGTAAATACAACCAAATTCAAAATAAAAATGATAATTTGGAAAAACAGGACTAGATTTTTTAGTTTATCACTAGGTGAGGGGCAAAAACAGTGACAAAGAAATCTCTGTGGCACAATCATACAGATATTGCTAACGTATACAGGGAGATAGGAACTGAGAAAAAAACAGTAGGACACCCAGAACCTGCTTAAAGCACAAGAAAATAAGTTTCCATTTCTAGAAGAATTCGGAAGCTTTCATTGCTCTGAAAGTAATGTGATCAACAACAAAATTCAAACTCAGCTCAAGTTCTGAGTAATCTGACTAAAAACTTCACAATAAAAAGCTGCCAGGATGAGCCAGGCATTGTGGCACATGTTTGTAATCCCCGTATTTGGGAGGTTGAGACAGGAAGATCTCAGGTTCACAGTCAGGCTCAGCTACATAGTGAGGCCCTCTGCAATTTAATGAGACTGATTCAAAATAATGAATAAAAATAAGGCTGGGGATGTAGCTCGACGGTAGAATGCCCCGGGTTCATTCCCCAGTACCACAAAAAAAAAAAAAAAAAAAAAAATGCCACCAGGAGAATAGATATGCTCAGTTTGGGATATCTAATACATTAAAATATCTAATGGGAAAAACAGACTATATACATGAACATGTCAGGAATTTCAGCAAAGAGATGGACATCAAAAGAGTTAAGTGGCACTGCAGTCTAGAAAATATAATCTAAGTATCAATATTATGAGAAAGCACAGAATAGCCAAGGACATGAAAACACAAATAGCAGATTGATTCAAAAGCAATATAACTAGCACTAATTTATTGGGGAATTTACCTTTACTTTCCTTTTTCAACTGGTATCACAGGAATTGAACTCAAAGACAGTAAGATATCTAGAAGTGCATGCCAGGTACAGAGACAAAGAACAAGAAAATTTCTTTTTTACTATTCTGAGAAGAAAAAACAAAAGCTTGCTAAGGATTAGAGACTGTAGGTAAAATTCCCAATGTAAATTTTTTTTCTTTATCTCTTCTTTTCCACCCTAGGTCCCCATGTAGCTGAATTGGCACAACAACCAGAGGTGGTGTCTGGGAAGGTGCCTAGAATTCCAAGGGAGGAGACCATTATTTCTGACCAGAGTAGCTCCAGTCTCAAGATCATTGAGTCTAGATAAGTTCACATAGTCACCCTCTGCCTTTCTCCCTCCACTGTTTGGCCCTAAAAGCAAAAACTGTCCCATGGAGGATGCAAGGTGAGTTTGGAGCACATAGCTGGAAAAATCAGACACTTGGAGAAAGGAGATGGAGACAGCAATTCCATAAATTTTCATATGAACTCCTTGGATATGCATGTATATAATTATACAAGGATACAAAGTCCTTAGTTACAGAGTAGATCATCACCCATGTTACATGATAAACTCCTTAAAGTTCATCTTTATAAAATTTTGAAAACTGACACTGGAAATATAGCCCATAAAATGCAGATTAGAATTTGTTCCTGAACTTAACATAATGAATTGTCTGCTAAAAATAATTTACAAAAAGCATATCAATATTCTCCTTAGAATTTTTTTTTTGGTACTGAGTATTGAACCCAGTGGCATGCTACCTCTGAGCTACACCACCAGCCCTTTTCATTTTTTATTTTGAAATAGGTTCTTACTAAGTTGCTAAGCCTGGCCTGGAACCTGTGATTCTCCTACCTCACCTTCCCAAGTACTGAGATTATAGGCATGAATGGAAATGAAAAAGTGTATGAACTTTATTGAGATAATCAATGCAAACAAAACTAGTTATTTGAAAATATTAATAAAATTGATGATATGGAGATAAAAGAATGGGCATATATAGAATATAAAAGATTGAAGAAATAGACCTACATAATAAGGCTACTTAATTTCTTATTTTTTATTGTAATAAATATATCTGTCCATCACAGATTTAATTCAATAGATGTGGATTGGGATCTCAACATTTTTATTTGAAGTTTCCTGATAGACCCCAACCCTCAATCCACATTAAGATCCATTGATAAATGCCAAAGATGATTAAGGACCAGCAGAATTTCATAATATCATGTTTGAGTAACACAAAGAAGAAAGGATGTTGCATTAATGGGAAATGGGGACACATGAGAATGTAGGACATGGAAAATTAGACACGTTGGGAGACTATTTTGTTGAATGATTTTGCATGTTATGTCACATAATTTTTTATTTACTCTGTAGATAGCCAAGAGCCACTGGGAATTCTGGAAAAGTATACAACATAATTCATTTGTTTTTAACTAATTAATTTCATAAATGTTCACACAGTCTCTATTTTGGATATGGAAGTATGTGCTAGGCACATTTCTACAATAGTAACTAAGCGAGACAGTGTGGAGAACAGATCAAGAGGGGAAAAGAGTAGAGTCTGAAGTCTCATTCTGATATCATTGAAATCATTTTGAAAGTGATACTGAGTAAGAAAAAAAGATAATGGTAAAGACCTTAACTAACACAGTGGAAATGGAGACATTGATCGAGAGTAAAGTCTGGATTCCAGAACTAGGAGATAGAATTCAGAATATTTGATAAACTATTGAATGTGAGGAAGGAGAGACAGGGAGAAGTAAAAGGGATGGGTGTTTTCTAGTTGAGCATCCTGGAGAGACAGTGGTGACAGGAAATTATGAAAGAAACAGAGGTAGGAGCTGCACCAGTCATTTCTACTATGAAATTCACACACCAATTTAGCCTCCTCAAAATAGAAGAGGCATCCTTGTGGCTAATATTCACCTGTTCTATAATTTAATGGCCAGGGTTTTTCAACTTCAAAATTAGTTGACATTCTGGGTTAGAGAATATTATTTTTACAGGAAAGGTTTGGGAGGGTGTAAGGGGGCTGTCCTGTATATTGTTACATTTAGCAGCATCCTTGGTCTCTACCCACTAAATGCCAATAGTATTTCCCTAGTCATACAAAAATTCTTCATAGATACTGAGTATAGAGGTGCACACCTATAATCTCAGTGACTCAAGAAGCCAAGACAGGAGGATCACAAGTTTGAAGCCAGCCTGGGTAACTTAGCAAGACCCTGTCTCAAAATATTTTTATTTAAGGGCTGGGGATATAGCTCAATGGGAGAATGTAATCCCCAGTACTACAAAACAAAATCTGCAGATATTGCCAAATATGCCCTAGGTGGCAAAATTACCCCTGAGAGAAGAATCACTATTGTATGGTCATACTGATTATTGAAATATGGAAATACTTTAGTACTAGTTCATAAATAGCAACTTTATGCTTTCCACATCTTTCCTCCACCTCCCTGGATTCCATAGTACCTTCTTGGCTCTCCTAACTATCATGTATTGCCTGATATAAACAGCATGCTTCATGGACCTTATCTCAGTGTTGTGGGCCCATGTCAATGCTCTCTGATAAGTGAGTGTCCTTGCTATATTACTTGTTAATAATTTTAAATATCATTTTTAAGCATCCTCATAGGAAACTTTTTTTATATATTTTTCTACCTCCATCTATGAATCCTAGATCTTCCACCCTACTCCACCCCAGAAATTATCTTTCCTTCTACTAGTGTTAATGCCTTCCAGATATTTATAGAGAACCATGTGGTCTATTCTCTGTGTCTCCGCATCAAGTGCTTTTGGAGAAGCATAGCTCCTTTAATCTTTCCCTGCCAATCAGAACTTCCCAGTTCATAAATCATGTCTGCAACTTCTCTCTGACTCCCTTCCCTGTGTCCTCATCATTTGGAGCCTCTGATGGCCCCACACTGACTCGGACATCCCAGGCGCCATCTCATCAAAGTCACGTTGTTCCATGACACAGTGTCTTTCAGAACACTCCTGGAAATAACATTGGCCCCTTTCAGTTACCTTATCATATTGCAAAACCATATCTAATATGAGAAAATCTCATCCTCACACACACTCTGTTACCCAATCCCATAGAGAACCACATGTTCACATGTCTGAGGCCAAAAATAATATATGATGGTGGACAGTGATAATGTTTCCAGTAAGTATTCCCAAACTAACCAGAGAAGAGCTGACTCCTTTTCCTTATATTGCTCTACCCTTTAATGAACAATTTTTTTTCTTCCCAGTCTTCCGCTAATTATAGAGCCCTCAACGTGCATATACCATCACCACTAAGATATTCTCCTGCTTTTTGTGATGTATATGCCTTCCTGTTCATGATTTTTTTTCTTATTGGAATTTGCCTATCTCTTAATTCAGGGTTCATTTTAGTTTCACTCAAACATTAAGAACAGGAATCTAATATGTACCAAAGTGTTTGGAGACCAACAATAACAACTTACTTTATTCATGCATATTGGTCTTTAAAGATAAGGAAGATGAAGGGATATATTCCACTCATATTAGGCCTCATGAATATAGTCAGAAAAACATTTAGAAGGGAGTGGGTCTGACAATCAAAAGGTCCTGGTGGTCTGATATTCATTGGTGTTTATTGATAAGATTGGAAGATAAAGTCACAATAAATCAAAAGATAAGAAATTTATGCAGTAAAATAAGGAAATTAATAGTATGATGAAGCCATCAAAGGATGATTATGATTGTGTTTCTCATGCACATAATTTATTTCAGAAGGGCTGGCACAGATGTACTCAGTAAATATTTGTTACATGAGAGCGAATACATACATATAATGCATACATTCATGAATGGGGCTTCATTTTTATCTTTATATCCACTTTTGGAATAAAGTAATAAAATCATTTTTCATGGATTAGTGAGTTTCCACCTTTACAGTGTATCAGAGTACTTTGGACTACTTATTAAAGATACAGATTCATAGGTCCTTT
Source organism: Graphiurus murinus (assembly GCA_004027655.1). NCBI lineage: Eukaryota > Metazoa > Chordata > Mammalia > Rodentia > Gliridae > Graphiurus > Graphiurus murinus. The sequence goes on from PVLC010000867.1 coordinate 74,466, forward strand.
AGACCTGGGACAGTGAAACTTGAATCTCAGGCTCTTATTCCTAACATCTTTAGCTCTCCTTGCCAATTCTCATTCTATTAACAATATGAGATAATAAGGATCAGTCAAAATATTGTTCCTAGTTACATTTAGACAAGTTAAGGTGGATGGAGGGCCATCTGAAGATGGGACTGATCATGAAAAATTGAATTAACCACTACCTGGAAGGAAACTTCCTCATCCTCCTAATCTGTTACCTATTTTCTGGAGAAGACAGTCGCAAATGACATAATTTTGTTCTTCTTTATGATTGAGGAAAATCCCATCATGTGTATATAGCACAGTTTTGTAATACACTCACCTGTGGATGGAAACCAAGGCTGGTTCCATAACTTGGCTATTGTGAATTGTGCTCCTATAAATATGGATATGCATGTATCACTATAAAATTCTGTCTTCAAGGAGTGGTATAGTTGGTTTTCAGAAAAAGGTGTAGAAACTCCAATGGAGCAATGGAGGGTTTTGTGAGGAGGGAGGAAGGAGGAAAGAAACATAATGAAGGTAATAGTTTAAATAATGCTTTGTACATATAAGAAATTATCAATACCAATCTCAATGACATGTATGGGGAATGAGAAGGAGTGGAGTGTAATCCAGAGGGAAATACACCAATATGTGCATGTATATTCCTATCACACTATACTTCATTATTATGTATATTTACAATGTATCAATAAAAGTATATTAAAATAAATTCCTCTCAGTTCCATTGTAAGGATTAAATAGTGTTGTTTATAAAATACCCAGCATAGTTCTTGGCACATTTTAAACACTCAATAAATGGTAAGTATTCTTATATCCCAGGCACTAACCTATTTTGCCTACCCAAATCAAACAGGAAGTTCGGTCTGCTGGAATCCTGGTGTCGTAGGAAAGATGACAATTCCCTATTCTCTCATTAGCACTATATTCTGCTTAGATAGAGGGAAAAATCCAAAAGTCATTTCTAGACAAACTCAATGGGAATCTTTCTGCTACTGAAGAACACAAGTTGTCCTCAGAGAACTAGAATGACTGGCAAATTGGAAATAAGTCACTGGGATGAAACATACTTCTAATCACTAGATTTAACCTGCAGAAAAGAAGGTCAAGCAGTGATATTATAATAGTGTTTCAGTGTAAATATTTAGGAGGCAGTGACATGCTGTTCAGCAAGTTCTGAGAATCAGTAAGTACAGTGAAAAGAAAATGGTAATTAGTCCATAAAACTTGAGTTTGAGATCTGGAGCTTTTTCTTATAAGCTGCATACTTTTTGGCAAATCACTTTATCACAAAAGGCTTTGTTTTCCTCATTTTTCAAATGTGAAGGCTGGACAAGATAGCAATAATAATCAATTACATCTATGGAGCGCTTTATGGATTGCAAAGTTTCTCATGTAAGAGTAATATATCCTACTAATTCTAACCTTCTATGACCATAAAAAGAAATGACTATGAGGATAAGAGTAATCAAGAAAACTGCAAGGAAGAGGAATCAAGAAAGTGCACAGGTTACTGAATTCAGAGAGAGTTGTATAATCTCCTTCCCATAGGATTTTTATGAACAGAATAAAGACAGGTAAGGAACCATATTGTTAGATAAGTGGTAGAGAAATTGACTCTAGTAAGTTCAAAGGAATATATGATCCAACAATTCCTCTAAAATCTTAAGGTGATAAGTCCCAAGGATGGTCCAAGAAATGAGAATCCAGCTTGCCTGTGAGTAAAGTCAAGTAGGCAGATTCACCTGGGACATACCTAAAACTGTAATCTGTCATCACTTGAGGCTTAATCTCCTGGTGACACTTTCTATGATGGTAGCTGAGCCTCGGAGAAAATGTTGCTAGGATATTGAACCTCTGACATGCCTCACAAAGAAGCCAGATAAATTGTCTCAACAAAACTGACCTCCATGCCCTTAAGAGGCATGATCTAGTTCTGAGAAAACCTCCCCTCACACAACCTCTTGTCTTTCTCAACTACTTCTCTGAACAGCGCTGGCCAGGTCCAAGGAACGAGAAGCAGCAGCTGGAACAACCAGCAGAATCTTGACATCAGAACTAGGCCAAGTCTCAGAGGACTGCTGCAGGAGAACCTTTCCTTCCATACATGACCTGGGCTGGGAGGGTATATTGGGCATTTGTGGGACTGCAAACTCAGAACATGGGCCTAAATATAGGCCTTATTTCTTTTCTCCCTCATTAACCCGACTTCTTTCTACTTGCTTGTTTATGATGCTGCTGAGAGATCAATGGAAGCAGCAAGGGATAACTGAAAAGATGTGTTCATGTTGGGCTCAGCAGTCTTAGGAATGCTTTCAGCAGAGTTTGCCAGAAGGATGTTCCAGTGCTGAAGCCGAAGCCTGACATGAAGCTCTAGAGAGGAAAAAGAGAGCCAGCTCAAACTGAGTCTGGAGTCTGCCTCCCTCCTTAGCTTTTCAACTTGAAATTGTAGATAGAAATCCACAACTCTCAGGGTTGGTAAGAAGATTCAATAAGGCCACAAATGAAAATAAAGTTTCTAGCATGATACATGAATGGGGTTCAACAAATGGGTGTTCTCTTCTGTACTCATTGAACCTATCTAAACATTCTGCACAGCTTACAGGAATACAGAAAGAGTGCTACATTTCCTAGATTACTTAATTTGTAGTCTGCTAGTCCTAGAATTGGTCCTAGGGCAGTGTCTGATACCAAATAAGTTCTCAATAAGTATATGTGGGTTGGTATACTGATCTAGGCTCTGTTGTTAACTTTTCTGATGTTAGGTAGGTCGCTTGCCATCTCTGCTCTTCAATTTTCCTATCTGTATACTTATGACAGTAACACATGCCAAAGCTACCCCATGACATTGTTGAATAGAAGAATGTACATGTAAGTTCCAGGAACCTATTAGAGGTATTTGTTGTTACATTTAGAGAACATAGATATGATGAATTCCCCAAAGAATGTTAGAGAATACAGATGCATTATTTTAGCTCAGGAAAGGAAAGAAGACAGTCAAGAAAAACTACTTAATCCAGATATGAACTTCTTAATTTATCAACTTACTCAAAATGTAATGCAGAACACCTGGACCTTATCATAAATTAAGAAGTACCTTGAAACAGAGATACTTCATCCACCTATCTCCTGAAAGGTTTTATCTGAGCCCAAGATGAATATACAACACTGAAAAAGCACATCTGACATTTTAGATTCAAATCTAATTTCTGACACATATGTTATATACGATTTAGACAAATCACTACACTTCTCAAATTTTTCATCTGAAAAAATGCAAGTAATAATACTAATACCTACCTTGTAGGTTGTACCTTGTAGGTTTACGAAAGTTGAGACACCAAAATGTGTTTAGATTTATGCCTGGTACTAGATTCTATAGAAATGCAATGCTTGCTATTATTAATGTAGCAATGTCATCTTTTCTTGGAATGTGGCATGGGAATGCTGATCCTTTTCCAACTGCTGCTTGTCTGGCCCATGGAAGCTCTTTTAATGAGCATTGCCCCACAAAGTCCAGGTCCACCAACTCTGCAATGGCTTTTTAAGTCCCTGCTGGTTTTCAGTTGTAAAGCAAACAATTTTACAACCAAAGCACAGACTGTTTTCTGACCTCCCTTCTCCTTTTTCTTGAATTAATATCAAAGTTAGTATCAAATATAACACCAAATCAAACCTTCTAAAGGGTTATGAAACACAATCTAGTCCATCTTTCATAAGAAATTACTCAGAATGTAATGAAAACCACTATTTATTGTGCAAAACTCCCTCTTTTTGCCTGTCAAAAAGTCTGTCATTCTCAGTTAAAATGGAGAGAAAAGTCAGCCGGGTGTGGTGGCTCACGCTTGTAATCCCAGCATTTGGGAGGCTGAGACCAGAGGATCCGGGTTCACGGCCAGCCTCAGCTACCTAGTGAGGCCCTCCGCAACTTAGTGAGACCCTGTTTCAAAATAAAGAATAAAAAAAATATGGCTGGGGATATAGCTCAGAGGTAGAATGCCCCTGAGTTCAATCCCCAGTACCACACACACACACACACACACACAAAATGGAGAGCAAAGTCAAAGATCAAGGAGACAGAAAAATTTGAGAGCAATGCATCAAACCTGCACCGATTGATAACACTACACCCATAATCCTAGTATTTGGGAGACTAAGACAGGAGGATCACAGGTTTGAGGACAGCCTTCAGCACTTAGTGAGGCCCTCAGCAACCTAGAGAAACCCTGTTTCAAAATACAAAAGAAAAAGCTCTGGGGATATAGCTTAGAAATAGAATGTCATCACTGGATTAAATCCCCAGTACCACACACACACACAAACAAACAAACAAAAAAACATGAACAATTGAAATTAAATGACAGTGAGAGACATGTCTCAAGCCACCCAGTCATCACCTAAATGGCCTTACTTCTAGAGTAATGTTCTTTTCACCATACCAGTGTCTCAATAGAGGAATAATATTGATCTGGGAAGCTCTTTAATAGACGACTGTTGAAGCTAGTGTTCTATATAGCCTCTGAAATTCACAGCTGCAAACTGCAGCACTGGACAGAGTTGCCACTGTACATTCCCTATCTGTGTAAGTTGAGCTGGCTGTCAGAACCATCTTGATGGGTAACACAAGTCACACATGCTAGTCTTAGGTTTCTCAAAAGGTGTTCAAAGAACCACTTGCTTTGAAATTACCTGGGAAGCTAATAAACATGCAAATGCTTATCTACAGTTCATATATACTAAATTAAAATCTCCCTGAGGCTAGGCACTCTAATGAGTACTAAAATATGAGATTCATTGCCTTAATAAAATAATCCCTGCTACCATTCCCAAGGAGTGACTATGATGATCAAAAGAAAATTTAATTATTGATTGATATATGAAATATTCACCAATGACATAAACAAGACACTGTGAGATAAAGAATACATAGTTACTGCTCTTAAGGAATTTATGATCTAAGCTAATGAGGCCTATAATGTTCTGGGACAGAGGTTTATATAAAGGTCAAGGTGATCTTACTCTACATAGATGAGATTTGGGAAAGCTTCATGGAGGAAGGTATTTGAGATTCTCTTAAAGAATGAATAAAGGAAAATAAGACATATAGAGGGAGGTGTTACAACCAGAGGAATAAGTTATAAAGTTCTAAAGATATTTAGTCTGATCTCATAGTATATTATGTCTGTCGTACCAACAGCAACTGGTAGCAGTTATGGCTTTTGTTTCTACCATTACCATACAACCACTGGCAGAAAGATTGCTGACATGGCTATAAATCAGAGTACTTGAGTTGGAATTTTGTCTTTGCCACTTTGATGCTCTCTGACCTTGGGCATCATATTCCTTCTCTTTGGTCCTCAATTTTCACATCTGTAAAACAGAAACTCGTTTATGAATTCACCAAATATATTGGTCACCTGTTTGGTGCCATGCAGTGTGATAGGTACTGGGGAGACAGTGATAAAAACAAAGACTAGTATTGGTGAAGGCAGACAAGTTACAGTAATAAAATATAATGATTTTGAAAGAAGATGATTATGGTAATAAATGGTAGTACATGCTAATGGACACAATACTAGTTTAATGATAAAGTGAGAAAATGGAATATGAAAATCCTCTACAAGCCATCACTATACAAAAGAAAATTATTCTGTGGGATAAATCTATGAGAAGAGATGAATTAACATGTATCTCCACTTTGTATTTATTTTTTATTGTAATAATTCATGCTTTGTATGTATACATCTTTGTTAGGTACAAATTGATAACGACATATGTGCACACATTTCTCATCTGACCCCTTCCCCAGTTCCCACCCCCTTCCCTCGCCCTCCCACCCTCTTAAGTTCAGTTCAGTGAGTGACCTTGATATAATTGTGTAAGTACATCATGTGCCTTAGGATGTCCTCCCCCCACCCTCCGTCCATCCCCTTCGGTTAAATCATTTTTTTTTTTTTTTTTTTTTTTTTTGCGGTACTGGGGATTGAACTCAGGGGCGTTCTACCTCCGAGCTACACCCCCAGCCCTATTTTTTATTCTTTATTTTGAAACTGGGTCTCGCTAAGTTGTGGAGTGCCTCACTAGGTAGCTGAGGCTGGCCTCGAACCCGGATCCTCCGGTCTCAGCCTCCCGAATGCTGGGATTACAAGCATGCACCACCACGCCCGGCCCCTTCGGTTAAATCAACTTCTATGTTTATCGAGGGTCTCTACTTTTTCATCTGGGGACCCTCTTATGCCCCATCTTCTCCCTAACATCCACATATTAGGGAGAACATATGCTTCTTTACTCTTTGTGACTGGCTAATCTCACTTAACATAATGTTTTCCAGTTGCATCCATTTCCCTGAAAATGACATTATTTTGTTCTTCTTTATGGCTGAGTAAAATTCCATTGTGTACACATTCCATAGTTTTGTAATCCATTAATCTGTCGATGGACATCTTGGCTGCTTCCATAGTTTGGCTATTGTGAATTGTGCAGCTATAAACATAGATACACGTGTCGGTCTGATAGTTTGGTTTCCATTCTTTTGGGTAGATACCCAGAAGTGGTATTGCTGGGTCATAAGGTAGGTTCATTCCCATTCGTCTGAGGATCCTCCATACTGTCTTCCAAAGTGGTTGCACAAGTTTGCACTCCCACCAACAATGTATTAGGGTTCCCACTTCTCCACACCCTCGCCAGCAGGTGTTGTTGTTCGTGTTTTTTATGATTGCCATTCTGATTTGAGTTAGGTGAAATCTCAAGGTAGTTTTGATTTGCATCTCTCTGATTGCCAATGATGTGGAACATTTCCTCATACATTTATTGGCCATTTGTATTTCTTCTTTTGTGAAGTGTCTATTTAGATCCTTTGTCCATTTTTTGATTGGGTTATTTGCTTTCTTGGCTCCACTTTTTAAGGCATGGACTTAATAGGCATTCTCATACTAGATTCCAGGTGTTCTCTGCCACCACATAGTTTTGGCCAAATTTTCTATTAGTAAGCCTTCCATACATGTTTCTTCAAACTATACACCTTTTGTCGATGGCACATCTCAGACTGACACTCTACATATTCACTTTTAAATTGACTTGAGAGCATGAGGGCTATTTGGGGAAAATAGAAATTAGCTCCTGACACTGGGCCAGGTGTGAGGAATCTTAATTCTAATCCTGATGCTTCTGGAAAAAATCCTTCCCCTACTTGGGTTTCAGTTTTCCTATCCATAAATGAGAATCAGAATCTACAGCATGATGTCCTATATTTATACAGCATTGACACCTGGTAAAGGCCTCTCTGCATTCTTTGTCATGGTGAATGCCCATTTGTTGCAGATGCATATATGGAAGGATAAGGTAAATGTCGTCTTTATGCTATATGGTAGTGGTATCACTTAAGGAATTGAACCTGCATGGTAATCTCCAGGCAAGCCCAGACTGTGTAGCATCAATGAGAGAGTGAGCCCCATGCCAGAGAAAGGTCCTCACCTTTCCCAGCAAGGTCCCCAGCAAGCCCAGAAAAGAGAAGAGAATGAGCCAGGCATGATGGCAGACACCTATAATCCCAGTACTTGGGAGGCTGAGACAGAAGGATGACAGGTTCGAGGCCAGCCTCAGCAGCTTTAGAAAGACTTTGTCTCTAAATAAAAATAAAATAAAATAGGGCTGGGGGTGTAACTCAGAAGTAGAATGTCTCTGGGTTCAATCTCTAGTAACCAAAATAAATAAATAAATAAAAATAAATAAATAAAGAGAGAAGAAAATGAGAGGCCTACTTCTGGGCAGATCCCCCAGCTTTCAGACCATCAGATCACAGGTACTTTGGCCTAACATGAAATCATATGGAACTACAACACTCAGGACAAATAAGTTCAACACAGAGGAATGATCACTACTGATTATTTGGTTGTCACTGAGTACTGAGATGTCGGGGGCCTAGTTCCGCGGGCTAGACCTCGCCTCTAGATGGCGCCTGGCAGAGTGCCAGAAGCCGCTGCCGGATAAACATTCTAGGGCTGTGCCACGCCAGAGCGCATGCACCAGCACGCCCGACTCGTGGCCGGGCCAGGTGAGAGCTGTATGAGACC